>JASZXS010000075.1:0-51559 GCA_035521475.1 Tremellales sp. Uapishka_1 | reverse complement strand
CCCTTAGCGTGGGGAATGAGACCTACCTGGTTGTGTTCGAAATGGGAACCCGTCCGCACTTTCGACGATGGGCAGTCCCAGGAGATGCGCTTGGAGCCACACTCCCGGATCGTCGTCTCCCTCTGCGGATCTGCGCTTTCCCCTTTTCTTCTCCGACATGACCTGCATGGAAGCCGGCATGACGGACCCGGAGGGAATGGTGGGCGAGTCGTCCGGCAGAACAGCGTCGGCTGGGCATGTTGGGAGTGCAGGAAGTTGCTGAGCATAAATTGGCAGAGCCTGCGTGAAGGACAGTTTTTGCGCGGAGATGTGTGAGTGGACCGGCTGTCTCCCGTCAGCCCGAGGAGCAAGAGAGGCAATGAAGAGGCCACGACGTACCCGCTCCCATTGGAATTCCATCACCTCGCTCTTGGGCGTCCCGAGCCGCTCCCATGACTCGGTCTCGCTCGATCGCGCCGAGATGGTCGATGATCGTGCGGTAGACATGGACATGTAGGACAAGATACTCGACCGGGGTGCGTCCTTGGACTGAAGAATCGACATGGTGAACCGGGTCGCGCTAGTGCACGACTGAGTATACGATGGTTCTCTGGCTGCCAGAGCCTTTTCCTTCCTTTGCGAATCCTGTTCTGAAAGGGGAGAATACGATAGATTAAAGTATGCAATAGAGTTGGGGGGTCCGGTGGCATTCAGCGACCTGTTCCCATTAAATTCAATCGGGCAGACGGGAGAGGGGGAAACGACGAGAAGAGCAAGTTTCTGTCAGGCACGGCGGAGGGGGTTCGTAACCAATCGTGCGTGCGCGACGCGTGCGAGGGCGGATTAACTAGAGGAACACTGGGAGAGTGCAGCGGCTAGTCATGGAGGGATTAGTCCGTACAGTCCCTAACTACGCTATCCACGAGAGAATGCCGTTCCTGCATGCCGGGCTTGTCTTCAACGTTCGTGAAACCGCGAGATCTTGCCCCTTCGTGAGGTACCATCCGGAGCCAATGACGGAGCTGGTGGTCACGGTCGTTCGTATTTCGCTTTCGTTAGCTACGAGAAGCTGCACATTGGCGAAGAGATCACGTAGAGCTGTGTCAGCAGCAACATGCAGCGAATTCAAAGAACATGTCCCTTCCCTACCGCTGCATCCGCTGAAGTGTAAAATGTTGGGTGGCAGCTTTCTATCTTCCGCGAGCGTCGTATGCCCTGCTTATTACAGTGTAACATTCTCGCCATAGGTCTTATAGCGCTAATTGCTCCGAATCAGCTCGGTGGAGGCGAAGACGGTGGACATGTTTAAGCCTAGAGTCTAAGATTCTGTCAGAGTCGCGGATTTGTCAAGGAAGGAAGGCAATGGGGATAGCGAATATGGGGTATAGAGAAGACATAAACCATAAAGTTGCACGTCCTTTGTCTCTCTGTCAGGCCGGCTAGCCAGGTAAATGAACTACGTACAGCTATGTATCGGAATCATATTCAATTACAAATGTGACCATGCCTTAAAGGGCTCATTCCGCAAGGTGCTTTGTCCAAAACTTCCGTCGGGTTGAACAGCGGCCCGATATCGCCTCCCGCTCCGCGCGTTCCCCGCTTCCGCTCGCCGATAGCGCAATAACAGCGTACACCCCGACGTCATTTGGACAAGTCTCGACAACAATCACCATTTCCTGCCTATGCCTGCACGATGAATTCATATCCACATGAGGTAGGCGTCGATGACTCGCGCGCAATTGCATACTGCTCACCATCCTCAGTTCCTCTCGCATCCGCAACCGCTCATGTTCGTCGCCGGGCTGTCGGAGGGCACCTCCAGCCGGCGACCGTCGGTCAACACCTCGACTCTCCTTGCACCCACCCATACTGCTCTCACCACACCCATCTCTTCTCCCGTCCCTGAGGTGGCTCCTGTTCTAGCCGAAGTCGACGACGTCCCCGAACCAGCTGCTCCGGCCGATCAAGAGTTCGACACTCTGGTCAAAGACCTTCGCGGGGCGATAGCCACCAAGAGCGGGAAGGGCAAAGTCTGGCTTCCCGAGAAGGAGCGCCGTGACTTTCGCATACTGCTGGTAGATAAGGTGAGCAGATCTTGTGACGGGCGAACCTAACCCAGCAGGGCGTCCGACTACCGCTTCGCAAACTTGCACCCCCTACGCCTGCTCCCAACTCGCCCGAAACATACTCACCTCCCGTCTCGCACTCGCCCCTTTCTCCACTCACCTTGTCCTCTCCATTGTATCCCGACGGCCTGATCGCGCCTGTCTGGGTCCGGAAGCATGCCGAGCTCGTCCCGTCTGTCTTTGTCCTCTTTCTTCGGCTATATGAAGACGAGTCGGGCGAAAAAGAAAAAGAGATGGATGATTTGTTGATCAAGGAGATTGGAGACCGGCGAAAACGGCTAGGGGAGCGAGGGATCAAACTGACCATCGTCCTCATGGCCAGTGCTGCGACGCTCGGTAGGTGATGACGACCATGGGCTCAAGCTGACAGACAGATTCACCGACGCTCGACCCCCGTCTGTCTGCGTTGCGTCGCGCATCAGCACTGTCGTCCAAGGCGTCACTTTTCGTCCTCTCCCCCGTCCCGGCGTCTCAGCTGCCCGATTTCGTCCAGTCGCTTCAAGATGCCCTGTACGATTCCGCAATGGAGTACTATGGCGCGCACGCCAAGCGGGTCAAGAGGAAACGAGCGCGAGTGCCCGTCAGCCAGCTCGGCGGCGTTCAGCTTCCTCAGTCCAGTCGAGGGCTAGGTAGCCAGGGCTGGGCCGCGAGATACGATTGGAAGGCCGGGTGGTTTGCAGAGGTCAGGGGAGAGCATGATCTCGCCAGGCGGTGAGTCGCACTCGCGAGGAGATGTTCTGACTGCCAAAGCCACTACGAAGACTGCTGGAACGAGTTGTCCAAAATGTTTTCATCGACCACTACAATGCCACCTCGCACGAAACGATGGGCGGAAGCGAAAGTGCTGGCGGATTGTGTGGCTGTCAACGCGAGTATTTTGCACTCCATCGAAAAGGTAGCTGACTCGAGCAGATCTGCAAACTCTTACTATACCAAGACCAGGGGCCAAAAGTTCTGGGCCCCTTCTTTGTCCATTTGAAAAAGTTTGGCCATCTCTCACGCGGGTGGGGGATCGGTGAAGAGACATTCGAATTCTGGAGCTGGATCGCTCGGCAGTGAGTTGGCTGCAGGCGGGCTTTACTGACGTTGCAGGTATCGTATATTTGGAGAACTGCTCGAATACGGAGTACAAGCTGGACTTCGCATCCCGGTTCTCGCGCTCCCAGTCTTTCCGACAGCGATGGCCGCTGCTCAACCCCCTCCCCCGGAATACTATGCCACCCCGATATCCTCGACTAATCCGCTACAGGTACTGCAGACCCCCGCCTTTTACTTTTTCACAGCCGCATGCTGTTCCGTCAAACGGGCTGAAAAGTTCGAAGAAGCGCTTGAAGTCGAGGTGAGTGATCTCGAGAGAGAATTGCTGATCTCGCAGAGGGACGTTCTCTCTTCGGAGGCGGGAGCTGCAGCCGGCCACGTCTCTGCCGCCCCGGGGTTCGCAAACGAAAAGAAAGTGGATCATGCTGCTCTCGTTGTCGAAGTGCGTTTTGTTGACACGATCGAACATATTATCTGACACTCTGTGTAGCTATTCACCAAGGCGTATACTTTGTTGAAAGAGCAGGAATTCGCGCAGACGAGGGTAGCGCTTTACGTCGCGTTTAGGATAGCGGAAACATACTGCCAGTCTGGCCAATACGACATGGCGATGCGGTAAGGAGTCTGATTCGTTGTCATGATATGTCTCACTGACTACCTACCCAGGTTCTTCGACCGAATATCTTCGAGCTTCAAGCGGGAGCGTTGGCAGCCGATCGTAAAGCAAATCAGAGCCTTGTGGTACGAGTGTGCCCAAAAGACTGGGGATATGGAAATCGCCGCTCGTCTGCTGGTGGAGATGATGTCCACTGGTCAGTTGTTCTCTGCCAGAAGTGGTGCCTCGCTGACAGGATCAGGGAGCGATGTGGAAGAAAAAGGGAGACTGCAGGATGATTGGATCACGCTGCTCAAGACGACCGAGACCCTGTCCGCCGATTCGCTGGTCATAGAGTCGGACTCGGCGGATGCGCTATGTACATTCTCTATACTCAAGAGGTGTTCCTTCGGAATTGACGCTTTGTAGTGGACGTCCGCGCGGGTTTCTGGAAGAGCCAAGCCGTCGTCGCCAGCCGGATCTCGTACCAAGTCCAAGTAACTTGTCTGCCGGATGTCGAGATCGCCAGACTCGAGTTTTCCTCGTTGACGATCGCCTTTTCGGATAATCGCCCCGATGTCACCGTTGACTGCTCGCTTGACATCACCTCCGATCTGATCAAGGTTATGCAAGGGGAGTCTGCCAAAGCGGCATTGAGATGGACACCAGGACGGTCGCTCACGATATGTGGGGAGATGACCAGTGAGGAACAGGGCGAGGTCCAAGTAGGTTTTCCAGACTAGCATCAGCTCATGAATGGTCAGATCTCGTCTGTGAAGCTGGGTCTGAACCAAGGGTCCTGGAGTATCCAGCTGCTCGTGAATCCCGACCGCCTCGATCATTGGTCTGCGGGAGAGAAATCCATTGTACCCGTTCACGAGCTGTCCCCTTCAGTATAGTGAGTAGCGAGATGGAGATCCAGCTGAACAATCAGCTTCTCGGCACAACCGCACTCGCTCTCGTTTGTTGTCAGCCATCAGCCCTCGGGATACGTAGGGGAATCGTTTCCGGTCCTGGCGATGGTCACCAACCAAGATGAGAGAATTATGGAGATCACCCTGTCGGTCTTCCTGCAACCTGGGGACGAAGATGATTGTCAGTTCCTCTATGCGGTTCCGACATCGGTGCTGATTAACCCGTAGTGGCATCCATCACGGTCGACCAAGAGTCCTCGCAGACATTGCTGAAAGACGTGTCTCTGGGTGTCCTCAAACCTTTGGAATCCATCGTCAAGACGATCTACTTGAAATCACCCGTGATCGGTGATCGTTTCCTCGACTTCTCCTTGATCTCCACCCCCGGTACCCCGGTACCTCAAAAGGAGGACGCAGTACAGCTTGGTCAGAGCGAAGAGAAGCATCAGACATCGACGATTCCTATCATAGACCCCTTCCTCGTGTCGACGAGCGTCAAGTATCCCCCCTCCCGTGTGGCCAAAGAGGGCACGGCGGTTGTCACCATGGTAATCAGCACCGACGGACCTCGAGCGCTGCATATCGAGAATTTGGAACTCAAAGTGATGGTACGTATACAAAAAAATACCTCATGCACTGACACAATTCAGGCGAGCGATGGGGCGCGTCTGATCTCGAGTTCCTTGTCCTCGTACACGGCTTTCCCCCAAGGTGAGGACACATCACGCTATTCAGCTAACAGTTGCAGTTTGGACTAAGGGCAACTCATTCGCTATATCCTCCAACTTCGCCTTGAACGCCACCCGAAGAGCCTCTGCCATGCAGGGCGCTATGCCTCCCCCGGCAGAAATGGTCTGCGTGTGGAAGACCGAAAACGGGTCCGACCCGATCGAAACCATCATCCCTTTGCCCCCTCTAATACTCCCGCTCCCCCGAGAAAGCTTCATCACCGCGTTCCTCCTCCCGCCCGCCTATGTGCGCCTACACCAGTCATTCGAGCTCGCGCTACACGTCACCAACTCGCACCCCTCCATCGCCGCAGCGTACCTCACCGTTCAGGTCGACACGGCGGACGCCTTCGTGTGGCTTGGGAACCGCACGACCCGATTGCCAGTCGTGCAGCCGGGAGAAACGTTCGAGCTGAAGATGGAAATGATGGCGGTGGGCGGGGTCGGGTGGTTTAGCTTGCCTAATGTCAAGGTGTGGGATGGGGAGGGCGAGCTTAGGCGGACAGAGATCAGAGTGGTGGATGCACGTGAGGAGGAGCAGCGGGTGGAAAGGCCCAAAGATGGCATTGCGGTGTTCGTACGACCGTGATGATGTACATACATGTGCTGTTGAACCGGACACAACTATGGCCCACTCCACTGCTTATTACTGTCCGTCAGGGGGACGTACTGAATCTCCTGTCAGGCTCCATTCGCGTGAAAGTATGGTGGGCGACCTACATTGACCCCAAAGAGTTTCTGGCGAGTCACCTTTCCGTCTACCGCCTTATCGACTTGCCAGATGTCTGCATCATGTCAGAATGAGCGTACGAGAGGAGCAAGCATACCTTGGTGGCCGATACCGACGGGTATGAACATTCGCCCTGGAGTTGCGAGCTGGCAGCGTCGAATACGTCAGGAATGCAACGCGTTGAGGTGAACAGCGTACCTGATCAATCAAAGGTTGAGGGATTTCGGGTGCGGCCGCACCGACGTGTATGGCGCTGTACGGGGCTGTACGACTAAGTCTCTCAAGACACGCTCGTTGGAATACGAAGCACCCACCATGCTTCGCGTAACCTTTAGAGGTCAGCTTTCTTGCCGTCAGAATCGCTCCACTCACCCCTCCTTCCGTCCCCCAGAACCACCTCGACTTTCCCCTCGCTCAGTCCGTCCTTCGCCAAATTCCTTTTGCCCAGATCCATCAGTCCTTGAAGATGATCGATCCCGACCACCTTTGCCTCTGGTGCGAGATGGTGAAAGACCGCTGTGACTGCTTTGACTCAGCAGGGGTAGATTGATATCAAGGGAGGCGTTACGGTATCCTGACCCGCTACCGACGTCGAGTATCGCCCCTCCCTCTTGCTCGGCAGCCAGTATCAAGGGAAGGAGATTCTCGCATGCGTGCGCGTGCATGTGCGGCGCACTGATCGTAGCGTTGTAGCCTATCCTCCTGCGGCGTCAGCGCAACCCGAATCTGGGAGACACACTGAGGGGAATCCTCGTAGGCGGCATTCAGGAGCGGGACGTAGTTCTTCCTGTCGACTTTGCGCATGGCCTGAAGTGAGACATGAGAATCGACTGGATACAGACAGAGGACAAGCCATACTGCTGCGACAACTGGAAACGTTATCAGACCAACGGCGAGCATCTTGTCAATGAGCTGAAGCAGGGTGTCAGATCAGCGAAAGGGATAAACGACGGCATCCCACCTCGTCATTTGAGCGGCCACTGCATGTCCATGCCATGGTTGTGTATGAAATGCTGCGTGAGAGGAGGTATTGCATCTTGAAACTCGGTCCTCTTGCGTCATGCCGCCGGGGAATAAGGACCGACAAGGATGGAGCCCCGGAAAAGTCGAGGGTAGGGTTTCTTTGCGGGGTACTTCGAGGACCAACAAGGTGACCAGTTGATAACGGCGCGTCTGCCCCATGACACGATCCACCATAAGGGGGTTGCAGGTCTCATACTTCAAGATGCTTCGCGACGTTCGCCCACCTCCATAAATTATTAGATGCATCAATTGTCCAGACGACCAGCGTCCCGTTCTCCCCAACCATCAATCACTCGGCACTCCCATCGCTCGAGACTGGCACCTCTGCCAATCGCCCCGATCCGGCGACCCATGACCATGTCAAGTTGCCCGTGTACCCGTCCGAGAACTCGCCCACGTCCAACGACGCAAAGTGCTCAAATGCACCCTTGGAGAGATCGAGAGACCGGATGTCGCATCCGGGACATCGGTCTGTCGCCTCCACGATCAAGGATTTCCCGCCCCCTTCACCACCCCATCAGTCAAAGTATACGGTGAATTGCGTGGAGATACATACAGGTGATCTCGAGGTGTTTGCCACAGATCGGATTGTTGTTCGGGTTGAGACCGTTGTATCCCGGCCAATTGTCAAACAGCTGCGCGCTGATCGCGACGACTGAAGCCGAGGGCGTCAGAACGATTCTAGGAGCAGAAGAAGACAAGGACGTACTGGGCATAGTGGGCGTATCGGTATATCCGCAGGCGTCCAGTCCGACGTCAAACCACGTTCCATAGCCGGAGTACGGTCCAACGCCGTCCGTGTCGACGGTAATGGAAGAGGAGGCAGCTGAGGTAGCAGCGGCAATAGCAGACGAGGAGGTGGTCGAGGCTTTGGTCGTCGTGGTTGACGTCTTCGTCTTCTTCGTCTTGGACGTCGTGCTGGAGGTGGCAAGCATAGACGTCTTCACAGTGGTAGTGGTCGGCTTGGCAGTGGCGGTGGTGGTAGGTTTGGTAGAGGTAGACGTGGTAGTCGGTTTGGTAGAAGTAGAGGTAGTGGTCGGCTTGGTGGAAGTAGAGGTCGTAGTTGGCTTGGTGAAAGTAGAGGTCGTAGTCGGCTTGGTAGGAGTAGCAGATTTGGTAGACGACGCCACTGGCTTCGTAGAAGTAGTGGTCGGCTTCGCAGAGGTACTGGAGGAGACCGGCTTGGTAGAAGTAGTAGCTGGCTTGGTGGAAGTAGTAGCCGGCTTGGTAGTAGCTGGCTTGGTAGTAGCGGGCTTGGTCGTAGCTGGCTTGGTAGTAGCTGGCTTGGTAGTAGCGGGCTTGGTAGAAGTTGCTGGCTTGGTGGAAGACGACGACGAGGTGGACTTGGTAGTGGTCGAAGAGCTCGAGACCTTGGTCGTAGATGACGAGGTTGAGCTCGATTTGACAGTCGCGTTAACGGGTGGCGCCGTGGTCTTTGCAGTGGCCGCGGTTTTTGCAGTCGCCGTCGTGGTCTTCGCAGTCGCCGTCGTGGTCTTCGCAGTCGCCGTCGTGGTCTTCGCAGTCGTCGTCGTGGACTTCGCCGTGGTCTTTGCCGTGGTGGTCGCGCTTTTAGCGGTCGTAGCGGTGACGCTCGCCGAGGAGGAGGTAGTTGTAGCCGCGACCGCACAGCTGGAGACCGCTCGTTTCCTCACGACTTTGCGTATACTGCCGCGCTTGCCCTGCCCTTTCCCTCTTTTCCCGATATGCCCCACCTGGCTCGCCCTTAGCGCCTTTTCGCCCAATGCCTGGATCTCCGCCCGGGACTCCAGCTGATGATGGGAGAATAGCGGCGAGGTGGTGGTGGTCGGCGGATAGAACGGATTGTACGGCTGCGCGAAGGCGAACACCGAAACGAAAGAAAACAACGACAAGAGGAGAAATCGCAGCATCCCGACCCGGCGGTAAAGAGTGTGGGTGTTTGGAACGAACGTGCGGGAGGGCAGCTCACAGAGCTGGAAACTAAAACTGGACGGCAAGAAAGGAAGAGAAGAGTGAAAGACAAGGACAAGGATGAGATTGTCCATTAAGGAAAAACACGACGTGCATCGATCATGTCCCATTGCGGAGACGGTCCGTCAGGAGAGTTATCTCATAGATGGCGGACATGCTTAGAATCTGGGATTCGGGGCGAACTTTATCGCCGTCACCGGGTGGCTGGAGGAACCGTCTCAAAGAGGCGTTCCAGGGAAGGTGCCTTTCGCGGCACGTGACTAGGTATAACCTGTTTGTTTATCTTTCGAGATCTGTACCACATTTACGGACTACCGGTCGACCACGAGCATCAGTCACCGTTAGCATTCAGAAACACACTCGCCGGTCAGGAATATGAGTTGCAAGAGCGATGATGAAACCGCTCACATCAGGGAGCTGCCAATATATCCCTGAGGGCGAGAACCGCTTTGTCCTCGCAGAGGTTTCCCGGGTATCTTGATCTTTGTGTTGATCTTACTTGTACCCCAGATCAAAGCGTTTCCCTCACCCATGTCCTCTTCTCGATCTCTCTCGTCTCACACAGCTCAACCGTATGTACTACGCACACCTCACCGCCATATCCGGGACCCGATATCCAAGCAAGACTTGCCAAAGATCCGACCGAGGCCGAGTCGGTGACCGGGCTCGCTCGCCATTACTACGCCCTCGTGACAAAGCCGAAGACTACCATCACGCTCGGTCGCAAGCTGTGCCGTCGTGTTCGGGCAGACCAACCAAATAGATCGGCGCGCGTGCCGTCGACCTGGCAACGCTGCCTCCCACGGATCTGCGGAAAGTTGCTGATCAGGACTGGACTATTCTCGGAGTGTATCCTGTTGGTGCCTCGCCGTGCGTTGTGTGTTACTCTACTCATGATCCTGTCACGCTCGCGCTCGGACCTTTCGTACCGGTGGTGACCAGCTCCGACCGGCTCGCTTGCGCTTTAGGGGATGCAGGGGAGACCGACCGGCGCTCGTTTCTCACGCTGACCAGGCTAATCGGCAGCCGTATCTCTAGGTCACAAGATGGGTCGTCAAATCTACCATGTATGGCAAAATCACGTACGCAAGAAAGCAGTCTAGTCCCTCGCTTATCGTCCAAAGGGAGGTACGGAAAACGTTTTCCAACTGCGCCCCTGGGCCTCGAGGCCGCCGTCGTCAAGTTGGCGCTCTCTTTGTCCTCATCGGAGCTTGGCATGGAACCCAACATGGTAAACTTTAGTACTGATCGGTCCCGCTCGTTCTTCGGGTTTGGGACACACCGGGGCGGAAAGGCAGGGACGCCCCATCGGGGAAACGATGGGAGTAAAGGGACGCTCGGGCGGGAGACTCGAGGCCCAGGAGAGGATCAAGCACGTCACGATCGACGGTTTTCAAGACGGTAACACGGCAAGAATCCGATGGGGAGAGGGGTCCGATAGTCCTTGGCACTAAAACCCAGTGGGAAACGGTACTTATACCCAGAGATCGAGCGCCCTCTCTTATTCCCCTCGTCCTTTCCTGCCTTCCCCCTTCCCATGCCTTGCGTCATTCCCATCCTCGACAGCCCTCTGCCTTGCCACCCTGGATCTTCGGGTTGACGTCTCCTTGCTGCGTGGGCGAGGTACCGTCGCTTTCCACCGAGGGAGGACGCTACCCTGGATCGTCCACCGAATACACCGAAAGTCCCTACACCGCCGTCTCCTCTCGCTCCGGATTCCCTAAGCTCCCTCGTCGACCGCCTGATACAACATCCGATTGCACTCCCCTGTGGCGACCTTCCAGGCAGATCAAAGGCCCTCTTCACAGCTTCCACCCCTGAAACAATCCTCCTTTCATCCCCCGTCTCCCGTCACCTCCCCCCCGCAAAGCTTGGTTTTGCGGTCTCTGCGGTCCGAGGGGACGCGGGAAAATCGTAAAAGGAGGAGGAGCCTCGCTATCCGGGCACATCGGGCAGGGTGAGTCATTCCATAGCCTCTTTTGTCCTGTCCTATCCTTTCATCACCATGAGAACTGAGAACGATGAGATCGGGTGGCAAGAGCTTCTGAATAGAGACTGTTCTGATCTCTGTCTGCTCAGGCTATAACCTGACCTTGCCTCCATTTTGTCGCATCTTTCCCCCGCTCCACTCAGTCAAGAGCCGGCAAGCTCCAAAACCAATAGACAAACGCCCTCGTCCCTTGCGGATCCACTCGTGCTTCTGATTTACCGGTAAACAGAAGCTAGGTGAGAGGCCTTCGCGTCAGTATGCAAGATGCTCATCAATCCTTTTCCTACCCAGCATATTTCCCCCTCTTTGCCCCGATCCCCGAAGAAGAGATGGATTCGCACCCCATCCTCCCTATCCGGAAATCTCCCGGCGAGATCGCGGCGTACAGTCAGTTCTCGTATCCCGTCGCACCGTCGTCTTTCCCACCCGCACCTCGCCAACCGCCTCGATGGGCATACCAACCGACGGAGGTGCGAGACATTCCGCTGCACGGACCTGGTCACTATGTGTCGCCACTCTCGTCGCCCATGGAGCTAGATCCATATCATGTCCCCTCTCTGGCTAGCTATCCCTCTCTTCTCGGTCCCAACAAGCCTCGAGGGTACCAATTCTCACCGCCATATCCAGCACATCCAAACTTCTTTGGCGCGGAACCTTTCGGCAACAGCGAGATGGATCCGTTCTACAACCAACCCCTGTCCATGGCGCCACCAGAAAGGAAAGGATACAAGAGAAGCGGGAGAAAGAAGCTGGAAGGAAAGCAGCCCACCTTTTTGACCAAGCTCTTTGCGTAAGTCGATACCAAAGGAGACACTGCTAACTGTGACAGTATTTTGTAAGTCGATTCTGTAGGCGTACTCTAATATGCCAGGGAGCAACCGCAGTATCACCATGTAGGTCTACAACACTCGACGCGGCTGATGGTAGATCATTCGGTGGGACGACGAGGGAGAAGTGATCATTATCGAACGGCCCAGCGAGCTCGCGGAAAAGGTCCTACCGCTGGTGTACCGCCAAAGCCGGTTTGCCAGTTTCTCCCGACAGCTAAACGTGAGTTGTCATTTCGGAGCTCCAGCTGATCGTAGATCTACGGATACATGCGCAAAGTTAGTCTCCGTCACGTCGAGAAGGACATCTGTGATCCGGATGCGAGCACTTGGAGTGAGTCAATCGAGTGTTGGTGGCGCTGACCAAACAGCGCATCCGCATCTCCGTCGAAGCTCGACCCAGGAAGAGATCATCGCATTCAAGCGTCGAGTTCCCCCTCGTCCCTCGCAGAGCCGAAGCAAAGCGCAAGAGGAAGGTCTCTCCCCGAGCTCAGAGTCCGACAACGAAGTCCACTCGCCGGACACCTACCACCAGCTTCTAGCGGAACCAAACAGTAGGCCACAGGAAAGCTTCGACCAATCCTCTCCCGACTCGTTGGAGATGGACCCGGCTCCGCTCAAGGATCGACCCTCGCTATCGCGCAACCAGTCGTTCCCTCATCTTGACAGACACGCCTTCTTGTCATCCATGGACTCGCCTGCTGTGGATGTACCCCAGTCGGCTCCGGCGCATACCAACTACTTCCCCGTGAACCAGAACTTCCAGATCAACCAGCAACATGTCCGAACGCGAAGTGTCCAGGGAGAACCCCCCTCTGCAACACTCTTTTCGCCAATCTCGCCGACGGTCAAGCCGACCTGGCCTTCGCAACCAAGAGACGAGCATCAGGCGCCTGTTTCCAACATCGACGACGGGTCCACCTGGTCCGGAAGAGGGTTCGCCAATCCCATCACGGAAACCATCACCCCGGCGTCCCTTCCTACCGGCTTCGGAGGCACGCCCGGTTTCATGACGACCAACCCCTTCTCAAACAGTCTCTCCATCGTCCCTCAGTCCTTCTCCGCCCTGTCGGAAGAGCCCGAGCAACCGATGACGGTCTCTCCCGGAATCTACCAGGCCGGATTCTCCCTACCAACTAACCTCACGAACCCCGTCTACATTCCCGTCAGCGTCAGCCCCAAGACCCGATCCGTGCCTACGCGACAAGGGCGACGGCAAACCATCTCGAGCTCGCCATACTCGCCGCGCATGAAACCGCATTCCCTGACGCTCAGCGGGTCCATCAGAGGGGTCTTGGACAAGAAGCCCAGCATCGAACAATTTCCGCTTGGGATGGAAGATCAAGGACTCCCGAGTGCGAGTTTGAAAGGAGTTGACGAGCGAAACCCGTTTGCGAGCGTGCTGCCGAACGAAAATGTAGACATGGCCGTTGATATGTGAGTCGCTGATAGGGGTTTTATCATCGCTAGCTGACGGTACCTGTGCTAGGATGTAGATGACACGATACGACTTTTACGACCGAGTGTGAATTAGATGTCGATCTTGAGCGTTGTATGACCGTATCCATAGCCTTCTTATAGCTTGTACTAGACCTTGACGAACATGAACCTGATGACCTGTAGCCGCTCGCGTCCGGCTCGGCTCGTTCTCGCCCGAAAAGCTGGGGCTCCGAGATTTGCTTTCCTTTGCTGTTCGCGGTGGACTGGATAACCCACATGACTCTACACGCCACAGCTTGCACCACGATATACACAGAAAAATATGCTCCCACCAAAACGATTCGGGAACCCCGAAGGATTGACTTCTGGCGACGAAGCTATCCGCTCGACAGACGACGACGCCGCAGCTTCCAGACTGTACTTTCTCCCTCTGGCAGCTTCGCGACAGATGGTACTGATTCTCGCTGGATGGACAGATCTGCAGCGAACCTCGGGTATCTCTCCGATCCCTTCGCGTCGCTCCTTCACAGACCACCTCTGGCGTCGTCCGCAGCGGGTACCAGCAGGAAATCGCCGCTGATCAATGTCGGCACCCATCATCGCACCGTCGCGATAGACAAGCTCGTCGATAGATTCCTCGAAAGCGGGGGCACGCAGATTGTCAGTCTGGGCGCAGGGAGTGATACCAGGTTCTGGCGGTTAATGGTGGGGTTTTGCCCTTTGCTGATACCTATTTGTGGACGACCCAGCTAAAGCAGGAATCATACCAGTCTCGCCCCAACCCGCCCAACATCTCCCATTACGTCGAGCTCGATTTCCCCCATCGCACCTCAATAAAAGCGCAGCGTATATCGCGCTCTGCGAAACTCGACCCTCTGTTCTCCCGCACTCCCCTGTCATCCCCCACCAAGAACCATACAGTCTCGCAAGGCGGGACGCGCATCTCTTCGGAACTGTATACCCTCCTCCCGCTCGATCTCCGCGAATCGAATCCCCTTGAACGGGCTCTTCTCCCTCTTCTCAAGACGACGGAACCAACACTGTTCCTCGCAGAATGTGTGTTCTGTTACATGTCGCCCGAAGAGTCGCGCGATATCATTAGCTGGTTCGGCGAGCGGTTCGAGAGATGCGTAGGGGTCGTGTACGAGATGTGTGGTCTGAAGTGAGTCAAGTGTCTCTCTACAGGAGAGATATTAATGCACGAGTTCGCCCAGTGATGCTTTCGGACAGGTCATGAAGAGGAACCTGGCGTCGAGGAACCTGTCTCTACCGGGAGCCGCGCCATTTCCCACCCTCCAGTCCCAGGCAGACCGATTTCTCGACACGCAATTAGGTGACGGGGTGTTTGCGGCGGCCGGCGCAAAGAGCTTGTGGGAAATACGAGAGGTTATTGGAGCGGAGGAACTGCAGAGGTCTGTCGAGATATTGCGGCACGTCCAATACCATGGCTTACGGACAGCAGGATATCGAAGTTAGAGCACTTGGACGAGATCGAAGAGCTGAGGCTGGTACTGGGCCATTATTGTGTCGCGTGGGGGAGCAAGGGCAATGGAATGGATATCGGGCTAAGCTAATATGAACGAGTTATCGATCGACCGGAATGGCGTCGCTGGGAGAAGCCAGTCAGTCATCGGTTGAGAGGTTATGCCTTTCCCATGAGCCAGAATAAGCAATATCATGACGCTGACTATTGTTCTTCAATCACTGGGATACCGATTTTGCGACGACCCTCCTTGTGTATCAGTCTTCAGCCACAACTGCGGGCGCTCCGAGGAGCTGTGCTTCCTTTGCGACTAGTTGACCTGCCTGATGAAATCCGTCTATCCATCCCTACCTAGTATCGTCGACTCGGTACCCAGTGATCCGCATCGTTTGCCACTTTTGCCACCCAAATGAGCGGCAAGATCTGCGAACGCGTCTCTGATTGATTTGCCTCCTTTTACACCCCTCCCTCGTCAGCCAAAATGTCTGCAGAGGCTCAGGTATGTCTTCTCAGATGAGAGTGTCCGTGTCCTGCTTCCACAAGTGACCGTGCTCTAGGCCCAGGTCTTTGTCGCAGAAATGCCCGACGTCCGACCCCTCGCTCGACTTCTCCGCGGGGTGGGACTGAAACACGCAAGTCTTCGTCCTTCCCTCTTGGTCCCACACCAGCTGACAAACTCGGTAGCAAGCCATCATGACGATTTCTGATGCCGGCTTCCAAGTCTCCGTCGACGACCACCATACCCTCTCCGCCATCGCGTACATCCCCTGCAACATCTTCAAGCAATTCGCCTATACCTCGGACCACGCCGAGATCGGGCTCGAGATCGACCTCGATACGCTGTTGCAGTGCCTCAACATCTTTGGGAATGCTGGCACGTCTGGAAATGCCCCGGTTGGGGATAGGAAACGAAGGCGCTGGGCGGGAGATGCGGAGGAAGGGGCGGAGGTCGTCGAGGAGGAGTGGAGGAAGCGCGGGAAGGAGCGAGTGACGGGAATGAGGATGAGCTGGAAAGGCCATGGGGATCCGCTGCAGATCCTGCTGTGAGTAGTCGTGTTCTAGAATACAGGGATGATCTGATGGTTGTCCTCGGTGATCAGATCCGATGAGGCAAAGGGGCCAATGACGACTTGCGAGATGTATCCTTCGGAGCCGGAAGACGAGGTCGTTGAACACGAATTTGACGAGGAGAAAAAGTGCGTCCCTCAACTCAAAGTGTACGACCTGCTGAGCTACTGTCCAGCGTCCTCTACCTCATCATGAACGCGGGTTGTCTTCCGTGTCTCCTCCACCGGCGAACCTGCTGATACGCACCACCGTAGTCTCAATGGCTCCGAGATGCCCTCCTCGATCTCCCTCCTTCCTGCTCTCGTATCACCTTACTCGCTTCCCCAGCAGACACGGATGAGATGGGAAACATCGCTCGAGCCACGGCATCCTCTGAAAAGAGACACCAACAGCGAAGCGATCTCGGGACGTTTTCAATCCGCGCTGCAGGGGATTTCGGCCAGACGGAGGTACGCCGGTCCCGTATCTGCCAACTTGCGGTCTGTTGATATGTCCAAACGGGACAGTTGGACTACCCAAACGATAAGGAGGTCATGGATAGATTCGTGTGCGAAGAGAGGGTGTCTTTCAGGTACGTCGTCTCAGCAGACTCGTGTGATGCGCTGTCTGACTTAATGACAGCTACCATTACTCGCACTTCACCGCCCTCACGCGCGCTCTGCACGGCTCAACAAAGTCATGTCTGCAGATCCAAGACAACGGTCTGCTCGATATCCAGATCATGATGCCACTCGAGACCAATGTCCCGCTGGGGGAGATGTCTGGTATCTTGGAGTTCAAGGTAGGTTACTTATGCTGGTTGATACCGACGCTGATGGACGTCCAAGATGCTGGCACTCGACGACGACGAGGAATAGAGCACTGCAGAAGAGAGCGCGGAAGAAGCCGCCGTGATTCAATACCAATAGATACCCTGCACATTGATTCCTGCCGAATGATATGAATCGATCCATTTCTCTATGGACTTATGAGACAAACGTAGGCTTGGTGTGGTTCCCGCGGGGATCAGCACGAGACTGCAGAAAGGACGAGGGAAGCGGTAGGAGGGAGGGAAAGGTAGATTGTTCCAGCAGGTTAAGTGAGTAGATCAGTAACCGTGGCTGCAGATTTGTCAGCGCTTGCAGTCGCGAAACGGTCAGAGCACCCACATCTGGACCTTGTCCTTTACTTCCTTCTCGCTGACGACACCACACAAGACCAAGAACTCCTTGACCTTGATTCGCTGGTCACCTTGGAATTGAAGGACCTTGCCGAAATCCGGCTTGCCGCTGACCGCAGGCGCATCCTCCTCGTCCGAGTCGGCCGATGAGACGACGTGCCCGTTGCATGCAAACTCCTTCTTCATGGCTTTGAGGAGCTTCTTGGGGTCGTACTTGTCCGGGATACCCTGAACGGTGGTGAGAACCTTTCGTCCATTTCTCTGTTGGAGACCTGTGGAATGAGATCTGTCAGCTGAAGGCTTTGATGAGGGGGTAAATGTCGGACGAACGGATATGGATCCGGTCAGAGTTCTTTCCAACCAAGTTTTCGATCGAGGGAGTACCTGCCCCGCTAGCTCCACCGAAAGGGTCACTCGTGTCGAATGGATCTGTGAAAGAGGTTTGTCAGCAAAGTGAACGCGTTTGGGATGAAGGCTCCTTTATCGCGTGACAAACGGAGCTCATTCTTCCGCTGCCCAGCTCCATCACGACCGTATCGAACGATAGAAGAACAACGCGGACGGTCCATGACCTACCGAATTTGGGTCCCATGTTCAGGTTTGTAACCCCAGCCGCAGCTGGGGCCTTGGGCTTCGCTTTTCCAGTGGCGTCCACTTTGGTAGAAGCTGTGACCGGAGAATAAGGTTGGTCAGCAAGACCCCTCTCACCTAAACAAGGAGGGAACCCACTTTGAGTGCTCATTCAATAAAGTCGAGGTATAACCTTTGCTTGTCTCTGTTGGTAGAAGGGGTTGAGAGGAGCGGAATGAAGATCCAGAAACGGTGGCAAGGTGATATCTCATCCCACAACCAGTACTGGCGCACCACTCACACCACGGAGAAATACAGGGCGTCGGATATTACACAATGTGGCACATTTGCCACCCGTTGATTTTCGGCTGATTTCTCGTTCGCTTTACTTTCAGCACCCACAAACATGCCCAGAGTCACAAAGGCGCAAAAGGAAGCGGGCAAGACGGCCAAGCCGAAGGCGAAGAAAGGTTTCAATGTTGGCCCTTCGCGAGCTGGAGCGGGGAGAGATGCGTATCTCGGCAAAGGTCGGTGGTTCACCTGTTACTAATCCGGTCCACCACTGAAACGCGCGTCATGTTTAGCGAAGAAGATCAAGGCGGATCTGATCATGCGCGCGAAGGTCAAGAAACAGTACGCAAAGGTGCTGAAGGAGGAAGGACTGGACTCGAAGCGAATGGGAGATGGATCCAGGAGGAGAGGGCTAGGAGACGACGGAAAGGATGGAAGGGGGAATGTCGTTCAGGACAAGAGCGACAGCGACAGCGAGGACGAGGAAGAGGCAGCCGAGAGCTCGAACACTGCGAACTTGATCACGGCGAGTGGCAAGTCGCGAGCTCTGTCATTATCGCCGCCGCCGCCGCCGCCGCCTACGGCCACTCGATCAGCCGTCGAAAAGAAGGGATCTGGAAAGGGGAAGGGAAGGATGGATGCCGAGAAATCGCTAGAGAACGGCAAGGAGAAAGAACCGGAGGTAGGGTCGGAGAAGGAGGCGGTCTCGTTCAGAACGATGAAGAAGGAGGCGTTCTCGAAGTACCATCCGAGGAAGACTGCTTCGACGCATCAGACGCATCAGAATCTGGGAGGCAACGGCGGGCGAGGCGGTGGACGGGGACAGCCGAATATGGGCGCGAGGATGGGGGTCTTGCTGGAGCAGATCAAGAGAGATAGAACGTAGAGGTGGGGGGGTTTGGATACTCTGTATGTATTGCATTCTTGGGCATCGCACTTGACCTCAACAGGATCCATTGAACTGGAACCGGGTGATATACGGAATATCATCAAGCAACAATACGAGGAGCGTCCTGTATTAAGTCTACGTCACCAATCTACATCGCACCGGCAATTCGACTACATCGTCTAGACGAAGAGCGCCAAAAGTAGTCCCAGGAATCCGACAGCGGTACCAGGGACGAGACGGCCTGTGATACAAACACCTTCAGCATGTCTTGGGCAGGATGTCGTGACTATACTTACCGGCACCGCTCTTGGCGGAAGTCGAGGACGAGCTACTCGCCCCTTCTGCAGTTGCCGAAGCAGAGGATCCGGTTGAAAGGGTCATCGTTGCGTTCGCAGAACCGCCCGCTCCAGAAGTGCCGTTCTTGGCGGCCACGAAAGAGGTTAGCTCGGGCGGGGCGGTGTAGTTGGAGAAGTCGTTGTTCAACATCGATGGATTCGCGGCAAACATCAATCGAGAGTACCTAGCCCTTGGTCAGCGAGGACGGCAGATGGGAAAAAGTGCTGTCACCTACATGACGTTTTCGACCATTAGGGCTTGCGAGACACCGCTGGAGGACGCCATAGAGGACAGGTCCCAGTCGGAGCCGTATGCCCAGGCCTGGGGCTGCGAACTGCATGCTGCCCGTACCCCATCGTACATAGCTTGAGTGTCGGGGCTCTGGATTTCGACTCCTTTGGTCAGCCAATTAATCCTCTGAGCGGGCAGAGTCATTGCTCACGGTGAGCATCCAGCTTGTGATCCAGCACGACATGGAAGTGCACGGTGCGCCATCCCCGTTACCGGCGGTCGAGTCCGGGACGGGCGCCGAGAAGGACGTTGTGGCGAGAGCGGTCAGGTTGTTGCTCACGTTCGTCGAAGGTGGGTTGACGAGGCCGAACATGCCCTTTGCGCAGTGGCCCATGACGGTGCAGTAGTGGAAGGCGGGATCGGTGGACGACACGGTCGCCTGGAAGGTCGCCGTAGCGTTGACTGTCCAAAAAGAGTATGAGTTTTGATCTGGAGAAATCCTCGAGGGTGCTCACGTTTACCAGAGTCAAACGCGGTCGATGTAGTGGATTTGTTGCAGACTTTTTCGCCGTCCTAATTGGCTAACAATGAGCTTCTTATCCTCGACAGCTCGATGAGCGGGCGATCAACTGACCGATGACGTCGCGGTATGCTGAAAGGTCGGCTTAGTGTTTGGCCAAGTTACGTGGATGATTGACTCACCGGACCTGCACCCCAGTGGAACTCGATCGTGTCGCCAATATTGGCATTGATGGCGAACGGGACTGCAAGCGAGACATAAGAGACGGCCTCGCCCGAGTGTCAAAGATCGTCTTACCAAATCGAAGGACGCCTAGGGTGGGAGCCACGATACATGTCTGAGTGGCGGAAGCGCCCGACGAAGTGGGAGTGCCCGATGAGCCAGACGATCCAGATGATCCGGATGATCCGGACGAGCCAGACGAGCCAGATGAGCCCGAGCCAGAGTACGATCCAGAGGATCCCGAGCCCGAGCTGGAACTGGACCCGCTTCCGCCACCGCCAAATTGTGCTTGACAGGTCTGGATTGGCTGTTTAGCTGTGGTCAATAAAGAGAAGGCGATGTCATACGTTGAGACAGCTCTGAAGGAGACCGCCGCCATTATTCGAAGAGCCCGAGCCGTACTGGACGGTCTGCCAAGACGAAGCCGCGGTCTAGATAGGTTTGACTCATCAGCGCTGATTAGCGGAAAAATTATGTAGCCACATCGACAGACCTCGGTGATCGTCGCGGCGGTAGAAAAGATGATGGTCTCGCCACTACCTCCTGAGCCACCTCCATATCCAGAGCCGGAACCGGAGCCAGATGAGCCGCCACCAGAGTATGACGAGCCGGAACCAGAGTATCCCGAACTGGCAGAGCCAGCGCCATAAGATACGCCCGAGGAGTCTCCACCCGATGAGTCAGATCCCGAGCCAGAAGAATCTGAGCTACCAGAGCCAGAGCTGCCTCCCCAAGACGACCCGCTGGAAGGCGCAGCGAGCGCGAGGGCGGGCAATAGAGCGATAAGGTATCCGACAAACATGGCGAGTGGGTCGAGAGGCGAAGCGAATTACGAATTAGGTGGCGACTAGCGCTTCGAGAAGGGGGAGAAAAAGATCGAAACAGACGAAAACCGCTTGGCTATCTTTTCAAAAGAGCGAAGTCGGGTCAGACGAACACAGTTCGGTCTTGGTCTTGGTCTGGGGAATCAAGAAGAAGAAGGACGGGAAGAAGAACGGATGTCAACACTGCACGGCGGCGATCAGTCTTATATGCCCTCTCTCTCGTTCACCGTTTTGATCGAATCAGAATTATCGCTACGAGACGGATCTGTTGTCTTGTCCACCGTAGTCGAGGCACGGTAGCTTGCCCAGCGACTGGTCGTGCTGGACTAGTCCTACCGCTCGGACATACAAACAGGACCCGAACGCTAAGCATAGCATACCTCACACAAGGAAGGCATATGTTTCATATGCTGCGCAACAGACTTATCTCCCGGAGACCAAATGCCACTTTTCTTTTCGGTCGGGGTTCAACTTCCTATCTCTGGAACTGTCTGGCGGGGCGCGGCGGAAGATGGCTAACAGACTCTCCGAGCCAGCGCATAGCCCCCTCCGGAAGCCACCCTCATGCTGAAGCTAACGCTTAGAAGTATGGCTGTATCGAGGCGTCGTACTTGGAGGCAACGTCTACAGAAGGGAATCCTCCGACCTAGTCATCGCTCGACATACGTCGATAGAACAAAGATCGATGCATGATGAGAGGTCGTACAGATTCGTGAAAGCTACAATTATTTCCCCTCGATACCTAGGCTCTGGACACTGGGTTTCCGTCCGCTGAAGCTGTTCGTCCGACTCCCCATCCCGCCCATTGGTCCCGAAAACGCGTTCGCACCAGCTCCAGTAGAACCCGTCCTTCGCATGCTCGGTGGTTGGGGCACCAAACCTGGGCTGCCAGCAGTCGGCGGGGTGAGTTGGAAACCCGGTGGGAAGTGAGACGTCGTCGGTGAGAGTCCTGGTGTAGGCGTTCCCAATCTCGATGGCGTGGGAGGTGCATGGGACAGCGAGTTCCGGGACGGGGGGAAGGGGATGTGAATATATCGATTCGGAGGTGCGGTCGTGTTTTGCGCATTGAACTATGCTGTGTCAATCCCACAAGGCACTCGACGAGCATTGGAAACTTACTTGGAACTCCATGGAAACCACTTCGAGATCCCGTCCCTCCAAGGCCAAGGTATCCATAATCCTCTTCCCAATCTGGTTGACCTTTTCCACGTCCTCTCTCCCTCTCGTCCAGATCTGCAAACGGTCGATCCTGGGTCGAGACGAAACGACGATCCCGCAGACTTCGTCGTCGGGGTCCAAGATCTCGCCTACCATCGCCATGGTGAGATTCGCCCACGAGCCATCGAGCACCGCGGGAGCAGCCTTGAAATGCAGCACCCATTTTCCGCCTCTCGCGTTGGCTGGATCCTCCCACATCTGGTCAGGTCGTCAGCACGTCTCCAGGTCACTGTTGGGCAATAAAACGTACAGGTCGGATCCCGTTCTTGAACATGTGATAATTGGAGTGCTTGGCGAGTTGACTCGGTAGTCTGATGTTGTTGAGATGTCGAGCGAAACCCTCGACCTGAGTTCGAGTGAGTTTAATCCCCCATGACATACAAAAAGACAGCCTACGGTATCGAATCTACCGACGGTGACCAAGCTCTTTTCCCAGTCTCCCAAGAACGCGTCTCCCTCCTTGGGAGTAGCAAGTATCGGATCAGGCTTGTGAGACTTTGAATCAAAGAACAATGTCCTGCCTTCCAGTGAGAAAGGGATCCTTCGAGATCAGCAAAGAACTTACCAAGAATGTTGTAGTGGATGTTCCTTCTTCTTCCGCGTTCCCAAGTCCATCTCGGCACTGCTTGGCGGTGTTTCCTCCTCAATCTTTGCTTCCTTCTCCAGCTCTTTTACCGCGGGTGCCTCTGCAATCGCTGGGACCGGTGCTCCCGAAAAGCTCAGACCCCGAGAGACCCGCTGTCTGATCTGGTCAAGCGAGGGCACGTCCTTGTATCCCTTATGACCATCCACGCTGGGTGCTCTCGACATGGTCGTTCCCTCGGAGCCTGATACAGATCCCGAGCCAGATGCAAAGGCTTCTCCAAAGGGGATGTGATGGGTGGAGGATTCCGCAGTCGAATTCGACTCGCTCTCCTTGTCTCCGGGAATCGTTGACGAAGGTGTCTCCCACTCTTTTCGAGTGGAGCTGTGAGTCCTGGTCAAAGCACTGATAGGCAGCTTGAGTCGCGATGAGGGCGATGGGGCGAAGGGGGCATTGTTCAAGCCACCTGGAACTGAGGTCGTCAATGCCGCCGGATTGGTTGAGATCTTGAGCTGCGGGGGAGTGACCGGTTTGTCGTCATCCAGAATCGGTTTACTCGGCGTGGGGGACTGATGGGTGAGAGCGGGAGATGACGCGGGAGTCCCATGAAACTTGTTGGATAGCTGCTGGAGTGAAGGAAGGCGAGTCATTCGCGGTCTGCAGGTCACATTCAGCTTTGAGGGGAAAAAGAACTACAATATGAGAACCGTGCTCACGGCGGTGCTGGCGTTGCGGCGGATGCAGGGACCGCGGGAGGTGGCATGCTCCCCTTCTCCTTTTCTTTCTCTTCCTCTTTCCCCTTTCCAACGCCAGGGGTTTCGTCCGCTCCAGACACAGACATGAGCTCTGACCGTGTACAAAGCGGTGTCGAGAGGATTGAGGAAGACTGGGAGGACGTCGTGGACGGAACGGTGTCTGGATTGTGGTTCGACATTGCAAGTCTTGGAGTGACGAGAGGAATACGTCAAAAGGTTAAATACCGAGCGCTCGCTCGGAGGTTTGAGTGCCGGTATCTGAGCGATCAACCGTGAGGACGGGCTTGCCGACCAGCGTCGTCTGGTTTTGGTTTCAGTGCAACAAGCAGGGGTTCCCCCACGATGTAGGCGTGTCTTGTTTCCCACTATTCGAGATCTGTTGAATGCGATGCTATCGATGTAGAACGGGGCCACCGAGTGAAGCATGTAACTTACATAAACCCAAGTGAAACAAGGTCTGGGCCATCACGCGTCGCAAAGTCGCCACCCTTTGTCTTTGGCGTTTTGCCTTTAGGCAGGACCCCCGCGATACGAACGACCAGCGCATGATAAAGACCTACACGAGACATCCTGAGCGGAGCGTCTTCGTCTCCAGTATTGACATCGATGCTTGAGAGACACTATCAGCAAACAGTATCGCAGCCGGCGGTACCAACAGAAATTGCCTCTTGCGGAGAAATCAAGCTGCTCATGGATATCAACCAATCTTACTCTGCCTACGATACGATCGTATGATGCGAATTTTCTGCTCATTGCCGACCTACACTATCCTTCACTAATGCCCAAGATACTGACCAAGTCTCATCCGACGGCGTGGCCTTCTCATCACGATCGTAAGCGATACCAATGGGCTCTCCCATCTGTCCCTGATAGCTGTACAGTACATTTGGAAACGCCACGCTTATCGTCAATAGCCGCATCCTGTACTACTTACTTGCTGCGGTTAGGACCAACGGCGATGCTGGTGCCTGCGGACTTGCACTCCGCTCCGAGTCCGTTGGACTCCGTTGGCGCTCCAATGTAAAGACGGGCGCTACTTACGCTTGCATTGGCCTAATCGAAGAGCCCTTCCTCCTTTCCGCGTTTCCGTTTCCGTCTGCCCGGTAGGCCAGACTGACTATAACTACGTTCGAACGCAATGGATTCTGCCTGCTCGCATCTGCATCCCGCGTGTCATTCTCGCGCCTCATCAAGCATCTCCATCTTGCGCTTCCATCTCGCATCTCCATCCCGCATTTTCAACATGTCGGTGCCTCCCAAGACCGTCGGCAAACTATGGATGTACACTGCTCACTCCCGCTGGACGCGTCTCCAGGCCGTCGCTCGGGCATCCAATGTCGTTTTCGACCATCAGAAAGAGCCGGGCATGAGAGAAGCCATGTCGGACAAGGCATTCTTGGCGAAATTCCCCATGGGAATGTTTCCCGCTTTTGAGAGCGCGGACGGCAAGGTGAAGATTACCGAGTGTTCGGCCATCTGCGATTACAGCAAGTACCTTCAACGGCGGAGTATACGACCGAACTGATCGTTTCGCCAGTCGCGTGCCTTACTCCCGAATCTGGACTCATGCCCACCGATCCCGCTCTGGCAGCCCAAGTTCGATCCTGGTTGTTGGTCTGCGAGGCAGAAATCATCGCCCCCTTGACGGTTGTCAATCGGGCGATTCTCAACATTGTTCCATACGATGAAGCCGTAAGCCTGCCCGAACCCCCGCGAATCCCTCCTTCTCTGATACAGTTTTAGATGTTGAATGGAATCTTCGAGGCTCTTCACCGTCGACTCGCTAGTCTCAACACCTACTTCTCTTCCCACAGATACCTCGTCAACGACCAGTTCACCCTAGCCGACCTCACCATGATCTCGGTGCTCGCTCATGGATACGCAAAGTTCTTCGACAAAGAGTGGCAGGACAAATACCCCTCCGTCCTCGAATGGTTCGACAAAACTCGCAAGGAACCAAAGTTGGGTGGGCTGTACGACGAGGTGTCGATGAATGAGAAGGCTCCGGTTGACAAACCGAAGTCGGGGTGAGGGGACATTATGACATGCAAGAACTTTTCCTTTCGAGACAGAAGTGACAAACGTATGGGGAACGCAATACACCAAAAGATCAGCCCCTTCACTGTCCTTGGCAACTTGGCTCGAACACGACGCCAATCAAAGCGTGCTCTCAGCCTGACAGCCTCGTTTACGTGACGTCGCGTACAAGAAAGCATGCTATAAGTCGTGTCCAAAGGCTTGGGTCCTTCTTAGGGTCCTTCTTAAACATCAAGAAAGTCAGCGGCAAATGAGGGCAACTTTCAGTCCAGAAAGCAGCGGCCGCAATCCGTCTCACCGGCCACCTTCAAACAGAAAGGCCCACTCGTCAGCACGGATTTAGGCACCAAAGCTGCAATCAATAAGGTGATGGCCCTAGCCTCCGAGCTCTCACGCCGACTCGCTTACTGCGAACGGAGCCTATACCTCACCAACTACGGCCACGATCACAGACGGATCTATTCCTTCGCTACGAATCCATTTGAGTATCCGATCCACGCTGTCCTGATGGCGGCTCAGACCGTGCTCGCCCTGCGGCAAAAGCCATTCGAGATTGTCCTGGATACCGATCCGCAGTTACCCGACGTCGTTTGCCTTGACATCGAGCAACACGTCTTGTTTCGCTCTGCCAATATTTTGGAAGTAAGCGTCCATGATAGACCCTGACTCTGGTCCATAGTCGACCCTGGTCCAAGCCGATCGTTCTTGCTCATACGATCTCCTAATATTCCGTAGGGTCACAATATCTCATCAAACCTGCTTGCTTGCTCGAGTTGGCATCCGTGAGAACCATCGACAGTCCGTCCTAAATTGTACTGTGTCGCCCGCTGGTCACCACCAACAGCTCTTGCGCCCCTTTTCAGGTATTCCCGATTGCCGTCAGATTTCAAGACAGCCTGATCGTATTCAGCACCAATCAACTGCTCGACCACGTCGCGCGAAGACCACAGCCATAGGTGTCCGGGCTAAGACGCAACGAGATACATAGCTACCGCGTCCTTCACATTGCCGTCTTACGCTCCTCCAAGCTTGTTGCTGCAAGCAAAAATCATTTAGCTTTTGTCTCGCGGCGTGACCTCTGAAGGCTCGTCGAAGTCACTCACACATGCCAGTAAGCAGCAAAGAAGGGCAATCCAAAGCCTAGAGGGACAAGGGCGACTTAGCTCCCGTTCATTGCGATGTGAAACTGCGAAGAGAAGTGCCAACTTACCAACGGTTCCGTAGGTAACAATCTTTGTGGCAAGCCAGTACTTGTTCTTGACGGATGTTGGGAGAGCACTAAAAGAGGAGTGGCTGTCAGCTTGTTCCATAGATCAAAGACCTCAGCTATGAACGGGCGGTTCCGGAACTCCGGCGAGACCAGGTATGGTGGGGGTTGGGAGATGCACTTACTGGTCGACAACGTTTTCGAAATGAACACCTCGGATTTGTTGTCGGGCCGAATTGATGGGGAGCGCTCGGGCGGCTCTAAGAGGTGCAGCGCTTCGAAGCATGATGGACATGATTGTGAGGTTTGATGCAGTGTCTTCAAACCAAACTTGGATTGGTCGAATTCAACGCTGAGCTTGCAGGCCGGAAGCAACCGGAGCGGCAAATCGGCGATTACTGACTGTGGCACATGAGCTAGGTGGAGGTCGTCCTTAAGGAGGGGCAAGTGATCCTTTATCTGCAGCATGCATCCAGTTCAGCTTGGAACGACATGGCATCTGAGGCAAAGTACGAGATAGGACGTCGGTATCTGCACTCCAAGAACCGCCAGCCGGTGACTCTGCGCTACATCGGGACACTGCCGCCGTCTTCGACGTCCACCTCGCAAATATGGTATGGAATCGAATACGATGATTCCAACAAGGGCAAACACTCGGGAACTTTCCAAGGTCATCAGGTCTTTCAATCGAAATCGGCTACCGCTGGAGCGTTTGTCAAGGCATCCCCGGGGGTACTTCTGCTCGGTCCGACGTTTATCGAAGCCGTCGAGGCGAGATACGGTACCGGCAGTAAGGGTCAACCAGATACCGAGGTCATCTTGGGGTCATCCAATAACAGCATTGTCGTCGAAGCACCCAACTTGGATATGGTTCAGAAACGATTGGGCAATCTGGAGAGGCTGCGGGAGATGGGACTGGACGGGGAGTGGATGCGAGGGATGGGAGGGGACGAGGAGAGTCGAAAACGGATGGGGGAGAGGTTGAAGGGTATGTTTCACGAGACACGCTTCGTCTCACGCTGACCAGAAGATGTAGGTCTCAGGACGCTGAATCTGTCGCAAAACTTGATCAGCACATGGAGTGAGATAGCCGAGATTGTCTGTCACCTACCGGGCCTACAAACTCTGGTACTGAAGTAAGCCTCGCTCCTCTTTCAACCACGAAGACCCAGTCTTGATTATGCCTTGTGGTAGTGAATCTCGTCTAGCGCCTCTCAAAGCCGACATCTCGGAGGGAACGAAGACCCGTTTGTCGGGAGCGTTTGCTGGTATTAAGGAGCTACACCTCGGCAATAGCTCGGTTTCTTGGGCAGAAGTGGGCTGTCCTGCACACTCTTCCTTGTTTTCACTGAAACTGACTCATAAAAGGTACTGTCTGTGCAGACAGGTTTTCCGGATCTCGAAGCTCTATATCTGAACGACAATCTAACGATCTCAACCCTTCCGAATATCACAGGAGATACCGCGGTATTTCAGAAGCTGCGATCTCTGAGCTTGGATGGGTGCAACGTTGGCACCTGGGAAGACGTCGTCCGAGGTCTGGGCGACCTACCATCGTATGTTTCCCCGTCAAACCAAGCGTCCATTTTCCGATATCACCGTTAGACTACGGGACCTGAACCTTTCTTCGCTACCGGTCTTCTCCATTCCTCCACCCTCGCCATCATCCACCTCGTTCCCTATACTCGATACTCTGACCTTGCTTGACGCCGCTATATCAAGTTGGAAGGATATCGATGCTCTGAACCAATGGACAAGGAACCGACTGCGGAATCTTCGCATCTCGATACGAGATCCCGACACGGAGCTCAAAGATCCCGGAAGAATGACGGGGAATTCACGTATCGATCGTCCAATCTTGGTTGCAATGCTACCTGGTTTAAGCTCTTTGAACTCCTCTGTGGTCAGTACTTGACCACAAATCCTGCAAGTAGAGAGCCTGATCCGATCACTCGATAGATAATTCCAGCCGAGAGGAGAGACTCCGAATTGTTCTACGTGTCTTATGTATCGAAGCATCCTTTTCTCGATATCCACAATACGGATCGCTGTGATACCTTGTCTAAGGTTTACGGCGAGCCGATCGCGTTACCGAAACCGAAACCGAAACCGACAGATCTCAAGTCCAAATTGTTCAGTGAGTACACCTACCCTCCAAATACTTATACGCTGACAACATTCTCCAGCCATACATATATATCCAGCGGACTCTATACCCTTCGACTTATCATTATTACCCTCATCACCTATACCTTTGCTAAAGAAGAAGATCGCACGCGAGCTGAAGGTAGATTGGAAAGGCGTTCGAGTATGGACGATGAGAGGGAAGGAAAAAGTGGAAGAGCTGAAGGAGGGGAACCAGGTGGGTTGGTGGGTCGTAGATGACGACGGGCTACTTGTAGAGTCGTGAGGCCGTCTGTACAGTCGGTTCTGTTTCGCTTGGGCACAGATGAAACACCTAGCACGTGATCACGACTACCTCCACTTGAACCGTCTCTTTGTTCTCTGTCTCCGTCCTTGTTCTTCTCTTGCTCTCTCGAATCGCACAGCCAACATGTCGCGCTTTAACTCCTTGCAAAGAGCAACTCTCTCGTTGACATCGAAACGTACGCGCCAGGTCCGGAGTTTTGGCTTTACTCCTTTCTCAGACGAGGCGAGCCGGCCAGTCGTTCATGGGACTCTGGTGCCTATAGTCGTCGAGCAAACGGTCTGTCATAGGTGTAACGATTCATCCAGATCGATGCTTATATCAATGTATAGGCGAGAGGAGAGCGGAGCTATGATATCTATTCGCGCTTGCTGCGGGAACGGGTCATCTTCCTTGGCCCGGTGGGTGATTTCCCATCTCTCTCTGAGTGTCCTGTCTTGCCTTACGCCCCTATCCGGGACTAGGTATCGGACTCGCCCTCGACCCTACTCACCGCTCAGCTCCTGTTCCTCGAAGCCGAAGATCCCAGTAAACCGATCAAGCTATACATCAATTCCCCCGGAGGAAGCGTGACAGCCGGTCTGGCGATATACGACACGATGCAATACATCTCTTCGCCGGTGCATACTTTCTGCATGGGTCAGGCAGCGTCGATGGGCAGTCTGTTGCTGAGTGGGGGCGAGAAAGGGCATCGGTTTGCATTGAAGAACAGCAGTGTCATGATTCATCGTGAGTACTGGTTGTCTCGTGCGGGAGAAGTCAAAGAAATCGACGCTAAATTGGCTGTAAATTGTAGAACCATCTGGGGGAGCAAGTGGTCAAGCCTCGGATATCGCGCTGCATGCCAAGGAGATTCTGCGCATCCGAGCGAGTCTGACGGATATCTATGCTACGCATTGTAGGAGGGAGGGAGAAGAGACGAATTCGGCGCGGGACAGGTTCGGTAAGGGATAGCTGCCTGTTCTTGGGGACGAAGGCTGATGGCTGTGGGTCAATCAGAGAAAGCTCTCGAGAGGGACTACTTCATGACGGCAGAGGAAGCAGTAGATTTTGGTATCATAGACAAGATTGTGGAGAAACGGAGCAAGACGGACAAGGCTGAAGCATGAGGCAGGGGTTTGCGGCGTGGTCGAGGGCGCGGCAATGATAATGATATATGGCGATGATGCCCTGTTACACCTTTCCCGCAGTGAGCTGTCGATCATCGCCCCGTTGCCAGGCCCGCGCTAGCGCAAAGCGGTACCGTTGTATGAAAGGAGAAGGCGAAAACACAAAGGCCACCCTGGATTTTCTCCGAGTTTCATCATGGGCGTCCGAGCTGATTTTATTATCGGTGGCGCTTGGTTGGATGACGTCGAGGGGTCCATCCTAGCATGTGCTTATTGTCCCTCTGCCTGTGGTCAAAGGGACGGAACTCGAACTCGACAAGCAGCGTTTCAAGTCATGCACTCAGTCTGACCTCCCCCAGATTAAGACATTTCGCCAGCCTCCTTTTCCCTTGTACTCTGTATATCTTCCTCTCTCAATTACTTGGGCTACTCTTGCGTTTCTTCCTCCTCATCACCTCTTGACGCGATCGAGAATATATTCCAAGCTCCGGAGCTTGGTGTTTCCATCTCGCTCGTCCCCTGACCACTCAACCAACTTACCTACATTCCTTTGTCCTGCTCTCTTTCTCAACTTTCTTCGCATAATAAGATGCGACTATCACTCGCTCTACTATGTCTGGCCTCGCTGGTCGTGGCCAAACCGACACATGTCCGGCGATCAAGGAGTACGAAACACGGTAAACGCGACTCGTGTCCTTCTCCATCAGCCTCCGACTCCGCTTCCGCTTCGGCGATCGGTAACGCGCTAGTAGGGGAAGGACATTGGCAGACGGTCACAACGAGTGTCTGGGTCGGTGAGTGAGATGCTTGGATTGATGAATTCCGATTGAGCATTCATCTGCAGGCGGATCAGCCATGACATCCTCGACCATTGCTGCATCTGTGGCGTCGCCATCCTCTTCGAGCGCAGGATTATCCTCTTCTGTAGCAGCGGGTGCCCCGTTTTCTCTGTCTTCCGTTGCCTCCACTGCGACCTCTTCTGAGGCGATGAACGCGCAAGGCGTATCGATCTCATCCGCGGCCACCACCGACTCCACGTCCGAGGCGGTACCGACTACGACTGGCTCGGAAATCTCGTCCACGGGCCCCATCTCCTCTTTTCTCCAGTCGATCACGACTGAGGAGTCTGACTCCCTTAGTCTCGGTCTGTCCATCTCTGCCGGGCTGGGAGGCGGGAGCAGTCTGATACCGGGTACGCCCACCTCCTCGGCGAGCAGTGTGGCGACGACATCTGCCTCTGTGAGAAACGGTACAAGTGCGAGCGGTGATAAACATGTCTTTGCGTGAGTCGAGTGTCCAGCAAAACTATGTACCGACGGTTGACATGGATTCGTAGGCACTTCATGGTTGGGATCGTCTCGACGTACGCGCAAGCGGACTGGGAAGCAGATATGAAGCTCGCGCAATCGAAGGGATTGACCGGGTTCGCTCTGAATATCGGAGTCGACTGGTACTCTCAAGCACAGCTTGACTTGGCGTACGCTGCAGCCGATGCCGTCGGGTTCTCTCTCTTTATCTCATTCGATTTCAACTGGTACACCACCTCCAATACCTCTGGAGTGACGGCGATGCTCTCGCGGTACATCAACCAGCCAACTGCTCATCGACGGGAAACCATTCGTGTCGAGTTTCATTGGAGATGGATTCGATTGGGGAGCAGTGGCGACAGGGGTCGGCAAGGAGATCTATGCGGTGCCGTTCTGGCAGGCGTCGTCCGCGAATGCTGGTAACAGTGGGCTGAGCGGCCTGTTCTCTTGGTAAGCTCATTGTCGAGTCGTGCATCCAGGAACCGCAGGAACTGACTCTGTGCTGCTAGGGCGGCATGGCCTGGACAGCTGGACAACGTACCAGTCAACGCCAACATGACGACCGATCGAGACGAGGCCTACTTGCAGTCGACTGGTCCGGTCGACAAGATCTATATGGCGCCTGTTTCGCCCTGGTGTATGTTGTCTCGTCTCATGTTGCTGCTAAATCCTTTGCTAATCGTCCGACCGCAGTCAGCACGCATTTCGGAAACGAGGTGTCTTACCCCAAAAACTGGCTGTTCAAGTCCGAGACACTGTGGTACGACCGATGGGAGGAAATCCTGTCAATGAACAGCAGCATCAATTTCATCGAGTGTATGTCGCTTCCTCTCCGTATCTCATGGTGCACTTGCTGACAATGGGTGTCAGTGGTCACCTGGAATGATTACGGAGGTCAGCTGCCGATGACTTGGAGGAAGGTCCACGAGCTGACGCCCGGCCTCAGAATCGCACTACATTGGTCCTTACAACACGCCCCACACCGATGACGGGTCATCCAAGTGGGCGGCAGGGCTGGACCACACCGCGATGCTGGACTTCGCTGAGCCGTACATCACCGCCTTCAAGCAAGGCGCTTCGACGCCCGTCATCACGACTGAGCAGCTGATCTACTGGTACCGACCTCATCTCAAGGCCGCAGAATGCGACTCGACCGACAACGTCGGCTCCAAGCCCACCGGATGGGACGTGAGTGGTGTCTCCAAAACCGAGTGTTCGCGGCTGATCACCTTGATGGCAGTTTGTGAGCGATACGGTGTTTGTGGCCGCGCAGACAAAGTCGGGAGGATCAGTCACCGTCACGTCGGGCAACAACTCGCCAGTCACTCAGCCGGTCGGTCCGGGTGTCACCATGCTGCAGGTTCCCATGGGTGTCGGACCGCAGACCTTCGAGTTTACCCCGACCGGCGGCGCCAAGGCTAGCGCGACGGGGAACGTTACGATCTCTGACCAATGCTGGGTATGTCTTGTTTCTCTTTTCGATTCGACATGAGTAGCTGACCACGAGAGTTGTAGAACGGGATCTACAACTTCAATTTCCATTCGGGAGTCGTTTCTTCATAGGTTTTCTTTCAGTCGTTTCCCTTTTCCCTGTTTATAATCAGTTTCTTCTTCTTCGGTTGGGTCGGTCTTGCAGTACGGCGCAGTGGATCGTTGTGAGTAGAAATGATGCAGCGCATTACATACATGGGATCCACAGACTAGTCGTCCACATCGAAGAATTCGTCCTCCTCTGCTTCGTCCTTCTTCTCCACTTTCTTCCCCTTGGCGCCACCCGCCCCAGACTCGATAGACACATGTTGCCTCTCTTTCCCTTCGCCTAGCCCCTCATCTGGCGTCTTGCTCAGTTGACCGCTCGTCATCAGCATTCTTGTTGACTCTAGCATGTCCAAGCGTTTCTTGAGCGGTTTATCGAGTGTCTCAGGAGCAGGGGCAGAGGCGGAGAGGATGGGTGGAAGGGTGAGTTTCGAGGAACCGGCGTCTTTGGTGTCGTCCTTTTCGGAGGGGAAGAGGGCGATGTATTTCTCGGTGTTTCTGAATCAAGCTGAGAGTGAGTGGATGCCACTTACGCGACAGCGGGAGACGTACGGATAGTGCAGTACATAGTTCAGCATTATCCTCGCCGCTTCCAGGTCTTTCTCCGCACCGTCTCCATCCTTTTGCAATCTTCGGATCAACCTCAGCAGCTTCTGCTTCTCTACAGCACAGACCGACGTCAGCTTCATTTCTAATACCCCTATAACGCCAACACTCACCATAGAACTTGACCATGTGGTACTTGGCCCCATTCTTCTTCTCGACTTCCCTTTTGGACGCCTGAGCGAGATCAGCCTCCAGAGCTGTCAACCGACGCTGCGTCGAGACTCGTAATGAAGGTTCAAGGCTTTCCTACGTTACTCATCAGCCTCCTTTACGCGATCGACAGATGAGCCGATCCGGTCTTACCTTGGCTAGCAGCCGCTTTGTCTGCCGTATTGACGCCTTGATCTTTGACAGCCCGGGAAGTCCATCTGGATTTCGCTTTTCCGTTGGCCTACGCTTGGGGTACTGCGAAGCTGAAGCAGACGTCTCCGCTTTGGGCTGCTTGTAGTTGGTCTTGGGAGCCGCAGGCATGTTTTGTAATGGGAAGAAGGTCGAACGTCAAGTCGTTGAGGCGAGAGCGGAAAGTTGAAATTGTGCATGTTTGATATTTGCTTCCGTCCACAAGAACGGAGGAGAACCCTTATCTTATCCAGCTGCGTGCAGAGCAGTCTCGCAGGCGATAGAAAAGATTTTGCTTCACTAAATACGCTGATGTGATTCCGCAGGTTGACGGAGCGAATGAGTATGCAGGCCGTCCCTCCGACACCTGGTCATAGCAAAACCCGGGACAAAAGCCGGAGAGATGAGAATAGTCTGCGGGTCTTTTGGCCGTACATCGGCCGAAAATCGCTGTCCTTTGCGCCATCTGTGTGTACATGTACAGCTTAACGACATGCGCTAAGACTTCGGAATAATATAGAGACTCGTCCTGTCACAAATGTTGCAGTACCGAGAAGCTGGACGCCTTTGTCTACACAATCAGAGACGGGCAAAAATCCCTCAAATCGTTTGGAAGCAGAATAGCGTCCGGGGGTAACGCAAGAAGCGTTTGAATTGACGACTTGTTTGGCTCGAAGGAGACCTGCTTCCTGGGCACGGCCTGAGTGAGATGATCTGTGTCCCACGCCTGGTCGGCATTGGCCCAATGGGGCCACTGGGGTCCGTCCCGACGCCACCGTAGTCGGGGCATTGCACCATCAGGCTTGGGGCGTGTTACACCGCAGGCGGCAAAAAGCATGGTTAGCGGGATGAGAGAGAGTATGTAAGGGTGACTTGGAGATGACCATAGAGCCATCGACTCTGGTTCTAAGCCAACTCAAATTTGAGCAGTACCATCTCTCGCACAGCAGCCCTCGTATCCAAGTGTTCCGAACACAAATCGCCCAGAGGGACAGCGCTCAACCCGAAGACCCGTCGTCCATTATGAGCCGATCACCGTTGTTCACTCCACTCTTGCTCCTCCTCTTGCTTCTTCTCTTTGCGGTCCCTGGTATTGCGGCTTGGAACCCATACTTGGCCTGCAGGATGGCTTGCAACTCGGCGTACCTAAGCTGCATGAGCGTGTACGGTGAGTGGCGTCTTCTCCTTGCCACCGCATGCTCATCGCAGTGACCTTCCGCAGGCAACGTTGCCATTTGCAATATGAGCGCTAGATCTTGCTTTGCTCGTTGCGGATAGCAGGAAGAGGGATCAGTGTATCGAAGCTGTTTTAGTATGCTCGGAGTTGTATCAGTTTTGCAGGTTGGAGAAGCCGCGGCGGCGGCCAGGTCGGGGCCATCGGGCGATGTCATTTCTCAAGCTCGTGCATGTGCCGACATCTAATTACGCCACACCCACCTTCAAGTAAAGAGATAGGCGTACTCAAGACGCGACTTTGGATTCCTCTCAAACACCTTTAGCCGCGGGACTCCTGTCGCCTTTCCCGCCGAAGCAAGAAGGACGCGGAGTAACACGGTGAGAGACTGCGGGGCTATGAGAGCGAGCGGGGCGTCGTCGTCGGATGTTGATGGCGAAGAAGAACATCGCCTGGATTTCCGAGAATGCGCTCAGAGCGGGGTATCACCGTCTAATACCGAGTGTGGCATCCAGGCTGGCGGGGGTTGATGTGGAGGGCTGTCAGTTGGATCGTGTCTTGTGAATGTGCTGCACCAAACGAGCGGTGCATACAATATACCATGAGATTGACCATTATCGCACCAGAAAGCGTCTACGAGCATGAGGTCGACCCGTCGATGAATGTCGAAGACGTACGGGCCCTCATTGAGGCTGAGGTGAGTTTATACATCAAAAAAGAGCAACGCGTCATCTAATGAATAATCGATGCAGACGGGGACACCTGCCGATAGCCTTGTTCTTTCGAGTGACTCTGGAGTGCCCCTTACCGATCCAAAGAAGAGTCTTTCCAGCTATGGGTTGCGAGCTGAGACTGAAACCCTCTTCCTCACGTTGAGGTACGACTGGATTTCCATCGTAGCCCAATATCTGATCAACGCCTCGTGACCCTGCAGGAACTCGCAACCTGTCGCTTCCTCCTCATCCGGACCATCTAGATCCTCGAATACTCTCGGCGGAAGAGGTGATGCAGAGCTCGAGACGATGAGGCTACAAGCGCTTGGAAACCCGAGCTTGATGGCGCAGCTGAGGAATGTGAGCTGTAGTGTCACGAGCACTGGCCACATAGCTAATTCTTTCCAAAGAATGACCCAGATATGGCGGCCGCGATGAACAGCCTTGGCACATTCAAGCAGGCCCTGCAGCGACAACAGCGACAACAGCGAGAGGCAGCGATGGAAAAGGAGAGGCAGATCGAGGTTGGTGGACTGTTTCATCCGAGATTTGCTCTGTCTGAAGAAGCATAGGCTCTCAATGCGGATCCGTATGACATTGAGGTGAGCTTCCGGTTTTCTGCTTGACAGCTAGCTAATGTCACACTGCAGGCACAAAAAGTACGTAGAAGTATGTCAGCTAGACACCACATCTGATCGAATTCAAAGAAAATCGAAGAAGCCATTCGGATGGAAGCCGTTCTTGAGCAGTACCAGCACGCTATGGAGTACTCGCCAGAGCAGTTTGGATCGATCCAAATGCTGTACATTAACGTTGAAGTGAACGGTTTCAAGTGCGCTGCGTTCGTAGATAGTGGAGCCCAGACTACGATCAGTGAGTAATCCTTGCTCTCCCCTTGACCTGTTCTCTGACACACTCAGTCTCTCCCGAATGTGCTGAGGCTTGCGGGCTCCTACGGCTTCTTGACAAACGTTTCGCCGGCGTCGCGGTCGGAGTCGGTTCCGGCGTGATTGCTGGTCGCATACACTCTGCCCAGATCAAAGTCGGCAATCAGCACCTCCCGGTCAGCTTTTCAGTTCTGGAGGGCACCAGTGTCCAGCTATTGTTTGGACTAGACATGCTCGTAAGTACGTTCCTGCAGCTGAGACCCTTCATCTCTGAGAAAGACATAGAAACGCCACCAAGCATGTATTGACCTGTCCACCAATACGCTGAGGATCAACGGAGAAGAAATCCCTTTCCTCGCTGAACACGAAATAGCGAAGGAGACGAGACGCGAGACTGGGAAGATCGGCGACGAAGTCGAAGCAGTCGAGGCTGGTTTAGGACCATTGGGCTCAAAAGCCAAGGAGGCGGAGACGGGTGTCCGGGGTCCAGAGACCCACGGGCTGAAAGAGGAGGATATTCAGACTGTGAGTCGTGAAATGCTTCGGCATAAGTGAGAGGCTGATGTCTGATGTGAACAGCTGGTTGGGCTGGGAGCACCAAGGGAGTATGCTATACAGCTGCTTGAGGCTGCTGGCGGCAACGTAGACGCAGCCGCCTCATACTTGTTCTAATCATGACCTCTTTTATCATGCATGACTTTTCCCGCGGGCTTGCTTGCGAGACATAAACGACAAGAATGACCCGTCGTCTTTGAAGTGGTCTCATTAATGCTTCCATAGTTCGCGGGGTCAGGCGAACTCATAATTGGGTCCGTGACATTTGTCATAAAGTCAGAAATCACATCCATCTCTACTCTCTCGGCCACATCTCGAAGTGAAAAAGCGAAAAGAAAGGGTCGTGGGCAATGCGGGCCGCTCATTGAGCTAAGGCAGGCTATTAGTAGCACTCTACTCAGGCAGTCCACCTGGATAACTCACAGTTGATGGTCTGCTTCGCATCTCCCTTAGCCTCACGAGCATTGCTGTTGTAGAAAGAGGTTAGCGGAAGAGCTTATTTCATCTGAGAAGGGAATCGCACCCTTCGGTCTGCTTGGTTTTGTCGTTGGTGACGGCACCTACGACACTGGAGACTCTGCCCGACACCTTGTCGACAGTCCTGCGTACAATGGATCAGCGACTAATCGTCCCGAGAAACAGCCGGGCACTCACCCCTCGACGTAGCCTTGAGCCTGTGGTGAAGAGAAAGCAAGTATCAGTCAAGGGACTCTATGACAGGGAGGTCAAACTCACCTTTGCTGCAACGATCTCCGCCTCTGTGTCACAGCACATCAGTCTGAGGTCAACAAGCACAAACGGACGTTCACTCACCTCCAGAAGCGTGTCGCTCCTTTCCAGCAGTGGAGAACGAGGAGGGTTCCTGTCAGGTCGCCGCATCGGTGTCTGCACCTCAGGCGTACTCCAGGGACTCACAGTAGATCCGCCGACAGCCTGGTAAGCAGCCTCAATTCCAGAACCGACGAGCTCCTCGACAGAACCGACGATGGAGTTGATCTATGAAGGGATTAGTGTCTGACCAGCACGCATAAAGTCAGGGACTCGCTTGTCCATTCAGTTTGGATGATTCGTTGGTGTTGGCCATGGTGACGAATGCGTTTGTGTTGGTAGTGTGTTGGGTTGTGGGTGGTAGTGAGAGAAAAGGGTGGGAAACGGGGCAAGCGCTTATATCTAGTCTAGAGTGGAGGGTGGCGGATGCCCACATGTGACATCATACACGTGCCTGCGCAGCTTATTGTGGCAAGACGCGTAAGTACTCTACATAGCTGGAAGGTGCGTACAAGGACAGACGCGTTGCATTCCCTACGCCGCACAGCTCACCCCTTCTGATGCGCAGCCACCGGAATGACCTCTGCCATACACCCTACAGCCCAGTCATCGCGACCAGCTCCTCCTCCGTCAACGTCTCCATCACCTGATCAATCCCGTCGCTTCCATAGTCCGATTCCAAGCTGCTTTCCCTTCCCTCTCGGCCCGCTTGCAAGACTAACTCCGCCACTCTCGACGGCACCGGTGTCGGAGTCACCTTTCTCGATTTCGTTTCTTGCGCCGCGAGCTGCGCTCGTATGCTTTCCGGATGGAAGCACGCAAATGTCAGATATGATGTATGGCCTCGCATCTCTGCCGAGGGTTTGGTGAGCAGCGAACTGGCGAGGTCCTTTGTGGGTTCCGACCATAGAGCCGGGACGTCGGGGTGGTAAGTCGGTAGCGGATGTAGGGGTGCGCGAGGAGGTCGTACCGCTCTCGCTTCGGCAGCTTCTGTCGACCCATTCGACTCCTTGGCCTCGGAAATGCCGTTCGTCCCATTCGTTTCCGTCCCTTCCGTTGCCTCCAGGACCACCATGCCGTCCAGATCCTCAAACTTCCTCTTCATCCCGTTCCCTTCGACTATCTCTTCTTTCTCCGCCGCAGCGTCCGCCGCTTCCTTCATCTTTCGCGCTTTTTCTCTCGCCGTCTTCATCTGCACGACCCGTCGATCTTCCTTCCGCTTTTCGTGATCTTTTAGACGATCCACGAGCGAAGTCACCGAGGCCATGTGCGATGCGGAAATGTTTTGTGCGGTCACCAGATCGTGATTCCGGACGAGCACCTCTTGGGTATATATATCTATTTGTCAGCTTTATTCACCCGCAGAACATACCCGCAAACCCCTCTGTCCGCAGCATCGCCACCGTCTTCAGGACTTGCTCCAGACATGGACTAAAGCAACAGATGCGTGTAATGACATCGGTCTATACATTTTCAGCGAGAGGTCCACCCATCCACTCCACCGAAGACTCACTCGTAACGTTTTCACCGCGGCAGGAATGGCTTCCCACGGCGCCGGTAGATCCAGAAACACTGGACTTATCAGCACACGACGGGACCAATCAACTCACCTCCTTCAACACCCGACGCATCTCCAAACCCATCTTTACACACATTGCGGTGCTCCAGCTTGACGTTATCCAACCCGTGGTCGACAAACTCCTCACTTCCGGTCCATCAGCCCAGTCCCTTCTTTTTTCCGGCATCTCACTCACCCCGCCTTCTCGAATCGTATCCTGTGGTATTCAAAACTCAGCACCTGACCCTTCGGCCCCACACTCCTTGATAGCGAGTGCGTCATGCTTCCACTCCCCGTCCCGGCTTCCAGCACCGTTCCGCCGACTCGCACACCCAGCTGCATGGTGATGTAGGCGATGTCGGGCATATACAGGATCTGGGTCCGATGAGGCAGCGACAGCGTCCACAGCTCGGGGGTCGGACGGAGGACGTAAATGTATCCTGCATGTGGCGGAGGCGAATGGACCTAGAGGGTGTAAGAAGTTGGCCATCTCATTCGCCTCGTAGCTCACCTTTGATCCATACTTCACCCCGACGAGCTCGTCGTGCTTGTACATTCCAAATTTGTTGTGGAAAACTTCACCGGGAGTGATATTGATGGCAACCATATTGTCTCGAGCCTGAAGTGGTCAGACAACCACGCAGGAGCTTGCCGAGCAGCGTACCATATAGAGGATCACGAGGTCGCCAACCTCGATATGGATTTTGGAGTGGAACATTTTGGCTGACGGACGGTGTTTGGAAGCCCAATTTACGATATGTGACGAGTAAAGTCCGAGGAGTTCGCTATGAAGCTCTTCTGGCCAAGAATAGGCTGGTCAAGCATGGACATCACCTTCACCAGAGGTCTAAACATTTAATCGCCTCAAAGGCACGGCCGGATATTACGTGGGCCACCCGGAGGCGGAAGCAAAACGGTACCTGAGATATCAGAAACTGATGTTGAGGAACGTCCAACTTTCCACCAGTTCACAATAGCAACACCGAGACCGTCACTTCCCCCTTATCACACCTCCTGCAGCATGCAGAATTCTCAGCTGGACTTGAGAGGTCTGCTCCATGCTCTGGTCAACCCCACGAGCAATGAGCAGTATCACCACAACCAGCAGACCATGTCCAACCTGTTCAAGGAGCCCGGTACGCAGTCCCGTGCGGTAGTTGGGAGCTCCACTGAGGTCCCCATCAGGTTTCTTTATCGCGCTTCAAGCCCTGGCGGCTGATCACAATCTGTCAAGTCAGGAACGACTGATGGCTTCGCTGATCACTGGACGAGAGCTAAAGATCAAGTGGCGGAGTAAAGCGTGAGTGAGCTAGCTGTGACAGTGCGATTGCGCAGCTGATACCTCTCTCAGACTCGTTCCGGAGGCATTGAAGCCAGAGGTACGAGAACGACTGTTTGGCTTCCTTGCGGAACAAGATCTCGGAGTGAGCGCTAACTTCCCCTATCATCGGCCCTGCTGACACCCACTACCCAGATTGCCAGACCCCAGCTAGGACTTCTGGCCGCTGTAGCCCGAATCGAATTCCCTCGCGCGTTCCCAAACCTCCCCACTCTACTCCTCAATCCACTTCTCACGTGTGTATCACAAATCAACTCCGCCTCCTCCTCGTCGACAACGTCAACAATCCTTTTGAACACCTTGTGGGCTATCAATGCGGTCGTCAAAGAGTGGAAGGGGGTCAAGCTTGCGAGTGGCGCTGAGGTCATGCGTACACTCGAGCAGGTCTTTGTCGCTCCGGTCGGCAGAGTCTTGGAATTGTGGGCGGAGAAAGAGAAAAAGGGGGAGGGAGATTGGGTGTTAGGCGAAGCAGGACGTTATGCTTTCAAGTAAGTGCTTCGCATATGGCGTACTTTATCTAATGCGTCCGAAGGATTCTCGCGCGATTTGGTCACTGGCATTGGGGTAAAGCCAAACAGCTCCAATCTCAAGAAGCGCTCCAACATGTCAGTCTTTCCACAGCTGCCGTCCTAACGTTCACGCTGAATTTATGGAACTTCAGATCCAAGCTCTTGTTCACCATTCTGTTGCCCTGGCTCCCATAATCCAAGCTCGTCGAGCTCGCATCATCTCGGACCAATCTTTGGGTTCTTCTTCCGAACGCACCAAACTCCTCCGCTCGCTCATCAAACACCTTCGCGCCATTGGGAAATGGTGGAGGGCAATGATTTCGACAGATCCAAAAGGGTACTGCAATATTGATGGCGCAACGAACGGGATTGGCTGGTGGTGGGGTGAAGTCGGTGGTGTGGTAGCGGGGAGCGACGGCGCTGTGGCTAGTGATGGTATGTTCGTCGATCAAGTCTAGAACTGACAAGCACGCAGACTCGGATGATGTGACATACCCAAAGAGGTATCTTCTTCTCGGCATGCTCCTCTTTAAAGACATCATCCCAATCCTGGCAGTCGATCACCCAGACAGTGAGTCCAACCATCGAAGATACGGCTCACAAAAACACAGTCTTTACACCATCCTTCGTCCTTTCGGCGCTGCATTTGCTTGTCGACAAACTCCTTCCACTCACCTCCAATGATTTAGAAACCCTGGAGGATGAGCCTGAAGAATGGGTGGTCAACGAGAACAAGGGCGAGGAGGCATGGGCATTCGAGTTTCGAGTGAGTGTTCTAGGTGAGGTGAGATCTGGCTCACGAATCGTTAGCCTTGCGCCGAGCGAGTCCTTATGGCGCTCAACAATGCTACGCGTCACATCCCTGTCGACCAGAAAGTCATTGAACCAGAAATGCTCAAGATCCTGGCTCAGGCTGAAGGTATGTCTTCATTGACCGGAAGATACAGCGATTGATACGAAATCAGCGATCCCGCCGGATGATCTCCCATCCATCATTCGTCGAGAAGCAGTGTATTGCGCCTTGGGCCGCATGAGTCGATCCATCAGTGGAGTCAACGGAATGGACTTCAATGCCCTGCTCAATGGAATTGGGGAATGGATCGGGCAGGATCTTCCTCTGTGAGTACCATATTTTAGGAAACGGTCCGATTCTAATGCACCGTAGACACCGGATCCTCAAACGACGGGTCGCATGGCTCATTGGCCAATGGGTTTCCGCGGATGAGGAGTGCGCGAAACTCAGCATGGTCTGGCAGATTCTGCTGCATCTTCTGGCGGAGCGAGGAGAGGCGTCGGATAGGGCAGTCAACCTCACCGCCGCACTGGGTATCAAGGAATGTTGTGATGTAGGCTTATTTTTTTCCTAAATCATTCTTGACTGACCTGATGCAGCTGTGGGAGATGGATATCGATTACTTCCTGCCCTATCTGCAGCAGATGATGCAGGAACTGTGAGTGAACCTCGATCACTACGTATGCGTGATTGACGTCTGTCTCAAGAATTAAATTGTTGGGGGAGGCGACAACGCTGGACGGGAAGCGATATGTAAACGACACGATAGGCGTTCTGATCGAACGGGTAGGAGACAAGGTAAGATTACTTCTGCTAGTCATAGGGTATTTACTGACTCTTTATTAGATCATGCCGTACCTTCCGACTCTGGCTCAGGCCATTCCAGGCCTGTGTAAGCACTATGACCATCGGTAACATTTGTATGTGCTGACCGACTTACAGGGCAAAGTGCGAATGGCTTGGAGGGAGAGTTGTTGTTCAAAGCTTCGCTGGTCGTCTTGACCACAAAACTTGTTTCGGTATGCCTTGCAATCCAAATCGGAGCGCCTTGCTGATCGTGGTACAGGCGGCTCGAGAATCATCTGGCAACCTCATGTCTTTGGTCATTCCACTCATCGAGGAGTCACTAGTACCTCCCGCCAAAGACTTCTTCGAGGAGGACAGCTTGATCTTGTGGGTTTGTCCAAGCTCGTCAAGTGCTGTGAATTGATGAACCGCAGATGGCAAGCTGCCATGCACAATGCCATCTCGCCGTATCAGCCGACACCAGAGGCAGGACTCATACGACTCCTCCCGGGTCTGCTGAACATTCTCTCGGAACACACGGAACATTTCTCAAAACTACTCGCGTTGTTGGATTCCTATATACTCATAGACGCGTCCAACCTCGTTCAGGTAGGTTATCATTTTCATCAGATCTCGATTTTGGGCTGACGTGGAGCAGAACTATGGCGATGCTATCTGCACGACCTTGTTCAAACTTGTCACGGTGCCCAAGCTCCCCGCCGCCAATGTCCGGTCAATCCTCAATACCGTCTCCCTCTTGGTCCGTACCGCTCCACTCTCTCGTCTCGCATCCCAACTCGTAGATGCCGGTATCTTTCAACACATCCTCACTGCCCTCGAAGACGATAAAGCTTCTGGGATCATTCTCGCCTCCTACCTCGAAATCTTGTCGCGGATTGCCATGGCCGACCCAGACACTTTCCTGCAGATGGTGGTAGAGACCGGAAGGAGACAGAATACAGACGGAGCCAAAGTCCTGGAAACGGTGCTGGATGCCATGTGGCGAAACTTCGATTATGTGTCCGAACAGCGGATGCGCAAAGCCGTAGCGATGGGGGCCGGAGCGTTGTTGATGACTGTGAGGCTCAAGTGGAAGTGGACATACACCGGCAGACGGCTGATACAAACGTGACATAGGGTAATACGCAAGTTTTAGAAAGACTAGATGGGGAGTTCAGTGAGTTGTAGTGGTATTGCGGGGAGCAGCGAAGCTGATGATTGCGCAGTGAACATATTCCTGGACGTTTTGGGAGAAGTCCAAGTCTCGCAAGACGATCCAAAGGCTTCAGAGTGCGTATCGCTTTTAACTTATCTTTTTCCGACTCCTGACCAGTCCTTGCAGGCTGTCGGTGAGGCACTGGCGAGACGATAATCCCCTCTTGTGGTCGGAGATCCAAGGTGTGTCCCTATAAATTAGTTTCAGACGGTTGAACTCATCTGGATCCGCGCAGACACGCAAGAGGGCAAACGTCGCTCGGCGCTGGAAGATACTGATCCGGCGTTCGCGACTCCGCTGAAAGCCTATGTGATCAGTGTTCTGACGCAGGGTCAGAATGTCGGCCTGGGGCCATACTGGGAGAAAGCGGACGAGGGGACCAAGAAGAGTCTGACGAAATTCTTGAGTTAGAGAGTGAAGAGGAAGGGAAGGAGTTGAGATGTTTGTGTATATCCTGCCGCCACTGTGACCCAATGCATTCTCTACATATCAACGATTCCGAAAAGGAGGTCCTTCGCTATCCGGCAATTGTGGCTCCTGTTGATCGTTCTACGTTGCTCAACGACTGATATTGATCTGAGAAGCGCGCTTCGGACTGCAGTAGAAGAGGTATCGTATGCATATGTATGTGAACAGATAGTATCGCCTTCGGCTTTCCGCCTCTCCGTTCACGGTATCTTTCCAAATCCTAAGCGGCCGCGGCAACCCCTCCTGCATTCCCTTTGCCGCACGTCGGACCCGGTCAAAACCCGCGGCCCGAGCACCGACGGGTAGGGCAATGTCTTCCCACGATTTGATGGTCGGATCTGCTCGTTTGAGCCGTTCGGACAGGCTCTCCTCGCCTAGGAGTAGACCTGCCACGCGAGTCAGAGGCACTCTGAGGACAAGCAAAAGCGACGATCCCACCGAGGAGGTTTGCGCGGAGATCCATCGAGAGCGTGGTGCTCCCACTTCGGCCGCCTCTCTGGCGGACTCGTCCCTCGGCCCTCGTTCTCGCCTCGGCGTCGCTTTTCTTGGCGACGAGATGGTAGCGGAGTTGGACGACGAGGTGGCGGAGGGGTATGACAGATATGCCCCGTGATCTCGAAGTCAGTCTCGCCATCCGAGGTACGCCCTGCATCATCCGCCAAGTCGATCTCGCTCTCGCCTTCCTCGTCCATGCTCGGGTCCACGTACTGCTCGAAGAGCGCCACATAGTCCTGCTGCTCGGGGACGGTCGCTTTGACGACCACTTGCGGAACTCCATGTCGCTCGGGAGTATCCGGCGAGCGGCTTCGGCTTCGATTCTTTGGAGCCTCGGGGAAGAAACACTGACCCCGTTCCTGCGAGGTGTCGATGGACTTGATTCGGTTGCGCTGCAGGGTCGGCGGAGGCGTCAGAAGTTGCCGATTCGGCTGATTTGAGAGTGTCAAATCGACCTGCAGCTTGCCGCTTGAAAAATGGGTGGATGGTGTGGAAGGCGGGGAGGGAGCAAGAGAAGGGAGCAGCGGCTGATGTGAGGTAGGCTTCGACATGATATGGATTCAGGTCGAGAAATGTCTTGCAGCAGCGATGAGCGGGGGAACGAGATATCAATCCCAATCTGAATGCCAGGTGAAGGAGACCGGTAAAAGTGGTCTCCACTCATCAGACTGTTCTGCCGCGCGCTCCACCCACGCTCGGACAGAAGACGAAAGGAGGGACCGAAACCTGTGGTGAGAATCAATCCTAACGGGACTTATCAAACGGGACCTAGACTATTCTCAGACATGGCGTTCCCTCGGCGTCACTATACTAGGCCGGTGCCCTCCTTTCTCGGCGAGACAACCACCCTTTCTCCTCAGAACCACAGCTGCGCGGCTAAAGCATGAATTATATCAGCAGTCCTCAAGCGACGTCCGGCGAGCCGCTGCACTCACCCTGACTAATCCTCAGCAACCTCCTAAATTCTTCCTCCCTTCGCCACCTCTCCACCCCCTTCTGCAGGCACCCCAGCAGCGCCGCCAAGTAATTCTTTTCCACCCTGCCAAACCACTCTGGAAGCTGCAACGACGGGTCCAGACCGCCATTCAGCCACCCCCATTTCACGTGGAAGTTCATCGCCGAATACCGCACGATCTTGGACGCCAATTCCACGTCGTTGTAGTCGGCGGCCACGATGAACAGCTCGGGAAAATCGCTGATGCGTTTATGGAGCGTGGCGCGCAGGTGGGAGAGGAGCGAGTGAACGAGGTACGGGCACTGGTAGCGCGCCGCAAAGGCGAGCAGGGTCTTGTATTCGAGGACGGCTGCGTCTTTGGGGAAGGCGACGAGGTACGAGAGGAAGAGGTAGAGGATCCGCGAGTTTTCGATGTCGTCGTCGTAGAATTGGATGTAGGGCGAGGCGTTGTACGAGTAGTACGTGATCATATTGGGAAGGAGGTAGCTGGCCAGTGTCAGCGGGAGGAGACAACCCACCACAGGCTTCATGAAAAACCTACCTCCATTGCTGGAGATACAAGAACGGGATCTTGAACCCCACAAAGTCACTTGCGATCAGCAGCACTCCACCTTGACCGCGAAAGTCTGGGTGGATCGAGAGGTTTCGCTCGTCGTACCATTGAAGCGGCTGGAAAGGGTACTTGTACGGATGGGCGTAGCGGTCTGGCTCATCGTCGTAGTAGTCGCCCATCCCACAGATACTGTACAGCAGGCGGTTCATGGGTGGGATGGTGAGTGCTCACGCGAGCAGAGGTATTTATGAGGGCAAGGCGAGCCAGAGTGCACGGTCAGTCACTGCCGATCGCCCGAAAGGGGTCCGTGTCCTCCGCGCACAGATCCGCAGACAGACCCCTATAGATGATTAGATGTATTATTATCGCCTAGACGGCCTGAACACCAACATAAACACCAACATGTTCCTACCCCTTCCCAGGATGTATCTACAATGAACCACAAATCAATTCCCATTGCTCTGGCCTCCCCCTATCCCACCGGTCGTGCCCAAGATCCCTTCAAGTACATGCGTCAGCTCAACCTACATACATCTTCAACACCGGGCTCACCATCAATCAAGGTATTCCAGTACTCGTCCGAGTTCTCCTGGCCTTGACCCTGCCCCAGCTGGTCCACATTGTCCACCGAGATCGGATACGTAAACTCCTGGCTCTGCGGAGGAACCTGGAATTGTCCGTCGTCCAGCCATCCCTGGGCCATCGCAAAGCCCGTCTGCTGCGGCTGCGAAAATCCGCCAAAGCTATTGGGACCGGCTGGCAGGTTCGGTATGTACGCATCTGTCGAACTTGCCGCTCGCGTAGATCCGATCGTCAGCGCCGAGTTGGAGTTGAGCCAGTGATCCAGCCTGATATCTTCTCAATACGCAATTGGGCGTTTCCGTGAAAAGACTTACAATCTTTGAGAATGGTCGTCCTCGTGGCCGGACGAAGTGGGGCTCTGCATCGCGCCGGACCACTGGAAGGGTTGATTTGGCGCATTCGTACTTGTCGGTTTGGCCCAATTCCCACCAGATTGAGGTGTCTGCAGCGGCGGCGGCGGCGGCGGAATACCCGATCCCCCCGATTGTCGTAGAGCAAGCAGGAGCCCAACGTTGTCTTTATCCGTAGCATTCAGCTCTGCGGGACTGAGCGAGTATTCAAACAGCTGTGCAGCACGTCTGGACAGCGTGTGTATCTGCACACATCATCACTTAGCATCTCCCCAGAAGGTCCAGACCGCCACCACGCCAAAACTCACGATCGAGACCTCCTTCCTCGTCGTCTCGTCCAGCTCTGCCACCTCCTGCCAAGGATGTTGTTCCAAAAAGGTGGTCAGGATGCGTCTACCGTCAATTCGTGAGTCACCAGTCATCCCCCCAATGAGCCAAATCCTACGCACCTCATCTGAACAGCATCCGGTCCTCGTGGATCAATGATTGCGCTAATCCCCGCGATCATTGTGCTATTGAACATCTTCGAGTGTCCTCCTATTCCGTACAAGTCGAGATCGGGAATATCTCGCTTGCTGTCCTCGCGGATCTGGAAATCCAGTTTGACCGATTCGAAACAGGCTGTTCTCGATGCCTGGAAGCAAGCTCTCAGCTCGCTATCCATATTGTTAAGGTCGACAGCTTACGGCATATCGATCACTCGAAAGTCTCCTTAGAAGCCAGGGTCGCTGCGGTCTCAGGTCAGCTTGGCTACGTCAAATGCGTAGTCTTGCTCACATGAAGTATGATGGTGGTCGCAGTGATCTAAGATTGCAATAAACATCCAGCCCTTCCGCCCATCAAGCAGGCTCACCTCAGTCAGCAGCATGTATCGATGAAGCGGTAACCAGAATAGCGCTGATTGTCCGTCAGCAGTCCCTTCCTCTTTTCCTCCTCCCATGACTCACTCTTATCGAGACTCTTGTCAGGTCCAATCATCCTGAAATGAGGCGGCAGCTGAGCGACTAACAGGTCCAGCTCCTGTTGCAGTTTCTCCACATCGGCATACTGCGCCGGTTCGTCGAGCTTCTGAAAGTGGTGCACAATCCGACCGCAGATATTGGCCATCCTGCCGCGCAGGATGAGGAATGTCGAAGTCGTCGGTTCGGAGAGGGGACGGATGCGTGGGAAGGTTACCGACGGGTGCACGAAATCTGACATTTCGAGGTTGGAGGGTGGTCTGCCGATAGCTCAGATTGGACGAGGAAGACTGCTAATGGAGATGCTTACTGAGTATCCGAGTAACTATCTGAAATGCTGGGAGGTCGGCCTAGAACGAGACTGCGGGGGGTGGTCAGCCTTCGCGCCGTTCGGATGAGGGAAAATCCCGACATGCCTATACCTAATCAAACGTCCGTCAGTCCGGGAAGAGATTACTATGCATTGAGGAGCTCACATCCGATCGGCATGGTGTAGATAGCTCCACAGCCTCCTTCGATATTCCGTCATAGCAGGACTATTGCTTCTCAGTGATGAACCTCTCAAGAGACCTACTCTAAGCCCAGCTTTGTCCCATCTCTATGCAGTCCGATCGCCTGAGCGGTCCTCAGTGATGCGCCCAATTGGGACCAGCCTTCGGTCAACCTCCGGTCATGTATCAAGAACAGGTACATAGCGCTCTGCAACCCATCAGTAACAGGTTTCGCGTCCACTAGCTCTCCACTGACCAGAAGTCGCGAGACAACCAGCTCGAGACTTTCCGACTGGATGGCCGTAGCGATCAGCACGCTTCTTCTTGCTGGAGATGCGACGTCAGTGCCAGTCAGTGAAGATTCCATGTAGGGCGCTTGGCAGCTCACACGACCAATACATCCGCAGACTCGAGAGCTTCCGGGTGTTTTCATCCCCCGCTAGCTCAGTAGGAGCGAGTCTTATCGCGGTCGCCAGAACGATAAAGATGAGTGGGAGAGCCCGGACATTGGACGGGTCCACGTTATTAGACTTGGTATACAGATCCTCGTACACTATAGCGAGATCAGCTAACATTCGAAATCCACAAGCCATACCAATTCTGAACATCCGTTCGTCAATGGGATATCGGACGATATTGAGTTTCGAGAAGAAGTAGTCGATGATGCGATCGGCGAACGGCTTGGGCGGTAGTTCCTGAACAAGCTCCGCGAGCTGGTGAGAGAAGGGAGGGATGTCAGCTTTCGATCTGCGGACTTCTCGCAGCGCCTGGACATACCTTGTGGGGACTGACCCCGCAATCAGTGATCAAACGTTGGAGTCGTTCTGCAGGCGTCCCATGAGCATCAACCATGATGGTGATCTTTTCCTTCTGCTTGAGCGTCTCGGGTACACATCTGCATATGAGAGAATCAGAATGCAAAAGGTGAGTGAGAATCAAACATCAGGACTGACCCATGTAGGTCGCCTAACCATCCCTTGGCGGCTTTTCCCAGCCCATCTTCGGGTTCGGTGCTCCCGCCTCCTTCTTGTTCGTCTCTTTCGACATCCGGAGCGACGATTGGGCGTGGTTGCGGAGCGACAAAGGATAGTAAACCATGTGGCGACGAGGGAGTGGAGGGTGTGGACGAGAGGACGTTGACAAAGGGGGCGGCTGATGTGAAAGTTAGTCAAGATACACATCTTCCGCCGTAGGAAGACACTCACTGCTGACCCAGTCGCGTATCGAGTCGTAGCTGCCGATCCCTCCCGTATGTCGGACCAGAACAGAGAGGACAGACTCGATACGGTCGATCCGCGCTGCCGTGTGCGCATCCGGGCCGTTCGCAGACGACGAAGAGGGAGCGGGGTTATAGGGGACCTGTGAATACACCTCATGTCAATGACTGTACTCTACGATCGGGCGACCACAGACTCACGCATAACTCAGGGACTCTCCGAGCTGCATGATTTGTCATCTACATTAGTAGTCTTCCCGATTTCTGCGACCAACACGTACCCAGACCTATCAGGCAGTGGGCTCAGTGTCTGTTCTCCAGCTGACAGGCCTGACATCACTCACAATGTTGACAGGGGACTTCTCTGTTGCACTGAGCGTAGGATTGCCAGAGGTCAGTCGGACATTTTCGGCCACAACACGAGTCGACCAATCTACCTTCTGTTTTCGCTTTGCGCCTAAAGTCATTCGTCCTCAGCGTCCATCCCTATAACCTTCACACATATCATGCAGAACATACACTGATTACAACTCAGACTAACGCGCTTCTTCTTGGGTCCGCCATCGTCCCTCCCTGGGGTCTCTCTCTTGATGGGGGTAACGCTGTGACTCGAGGGCGAAGCATGGGCGTTGCTGGTAGGATACGGGTCTCGCTTAATTGATGGATGGGGAGCGACGGCCCGCTGATTGGACATTGTCGCGAGTGTGAATTCAGTATGAGTACAAGGGGCTGTGCGGTTGCAACAGTGAGTCTGTCGATTGTTATCTGATACGAAGATTAGAAGTGGCCCTGAGATGGGAAACGCCGAGTATATCCGACGAGCATGTCCCCTCTGTACGTGGGGGATGCGCAGCGTGAGGATGAATGGCATCGAGCAAGGCCACCAGTCCGGGCGACGAAGGGAAAGGCAGACGTAGAGTAGCAGACAGATGAGGGTTATCCCGAACCAAGGGATGGTGTATGATGACATGTAGCCAGATTGAGGTCATTTGCCCGTCGATGTACTGAACGGACTCAGCGATTACATACAACTCTACCCTTTCGTGTCTATCATTTCACTAATCCCTTCGCAAACTATCCAATCTCCGTTGCAGATCGTCCTCGTCTTTATTGCCCCCTCCCCCTCCTCCAGCT
>JASZXS010000074.1:0-51898 GCA_035521475.1 Tremellales sp. Uapishka_1 | reverse complement strand
CCCCCTAACCCCCTAACCCCTAAGCCGTGATTGCCCATGTTGCTTCGCCATGAAAACACGCTGCTATCCTGTGCTTAAGGCATGAGGTACACGTTAAAGCCTGCCATGTTGCTGCCAGGTACAAGATTGCCATACTTGAAGAAACACCGAGTACTGAGTGGATTACCCGTGCAGCTATGCAATAGCTTTGTAGCATCATCGTGTATAACCCTGCTGTTCATGTAAGCTATGTACGTGTATCCTGTGGACTCGTCTCTGTCCTGTGTCTGTGTGATGTGCAAATAACACGAGACTCACTGCCCACCATGGAAATGTCAGAGCATGCCTAGCCCGTGTGCCAAATCTTCCTGGTCTACGCTGCTTTCGAGATATCAGATCTTGCAGCATGATGTGGGCCCCATCTGACTAGAAGATGAAGGAGAATGGTGTCGCTCATACCATTCTCAGTCTAACCGCTCCCGGTATTCAAGACATTGAAAGTCCAGAGGAGGCAGCCAAGATGGCTCGCACAGCCAACGATTGGATCTACGCCGAAATGGAGAAGGCCAACAAGGCCAACGCACAGGGCAATCAAGTCCCCCTATTCTCCGGCTTTGCAAGTCTCTCGATGCATGATCCGAAACAGGCCGCCGAGGAGCTGAGATACTGTGTGGAGAAACTTGGGTTCGTCGGCTCGCTGGTTAACAACAATCAGCGAGTCGGAGAAGACAAGACTGCATGGTACGATGGGGAGGAATGGGATCCCTTCTGGAAAACCTGCACCGACTTGAACGTCCCCTTCTACCTTCACCCGATCGCGCCCAAGGGCGAACTCTTGAGAGATCTCTACAAGACTCGTCCCAGCCTGATTGGGCCGGTATTGAGCTTCGCCAACGGCGTCTCTACACACCTCATGGACCTCATCGCCAATGGTGTATTCGACCGACATCCAAAGCTTCAGGTGATTGTGGGACACTTGGGCGAACATCTTCCTTTCGATATGTGGCGCATCAACCACTGGCTTGAGGAGGTTCACAGGCCAAGAGGGAATGTGAAGATGCAAAAGACGGTGAGGGACTATTTCGCCCAGAATATCTGGATCACTACTTCGGGGCACTTTTCAACTTCGACACTCGAGTATTGCATGACCGAAGTCGGGGTAGAACGAATCCTTTTTAGGTATGTCTGTGTTGCCGGGACGGAGAAACTCCGACTGACGGGACGAAGCATCGACTATCCATATGAGCATTTCGAGGATGCGTGCAACTGGTTCCATGGGTTGGATGCAAACATCAACCCGACCGACTTGAAGAAGATCGGATATCAGAATGCTAAGACACTGTTCCCGAACCTCGCAAAGCTGCAGTAATGAAGGGCTGGCGAGAGTGAGGCGGGATCCTGCGGGCGGTTACTGTAGGCAGAACGCAATTAATCGAATGCAAATCGTTGGAGTCCATGGACAGTCGATGAACGCACCGTTACAGTTGATACAGCTCCTCATAATCACGTTGGGTTTTTCTATACAAGCACCACCGAAGGCACGATAGCAGTCATAGGAGCTGCTGAGCGCGATGGATGTTCGATATTCGACTTGTCTACCTGGGGTATCACGCCCGGGTACGTACGCCAACCGTGAACAGGATTCCGCGACTGGATGCTGTAGCGCTTGGAAGCACTAAATCTGAAGTGAGTCATTTGGGTATGAGAAGAGCGGATTGCGCAGCTTGCAGGGTCGCCGGATGAATCGTCCCATGGGAGCCCGTGGGAGCTCATGGGCTGAGCCCAGAGAGCCCTGCCAAGCCCAGGACAGACGTGGACTGAAACACTTTTCAACCGGAAGTCCGAGCTCGGAACACTTGCGTGACTGCAGCGAATATGTTCAGTCGTTTTTCCATAAGTCATAGTGATGGTTCTAGGTGCCCATGGCAACCCATGGGTACCTATGGGGGCGCCCAATTCTGTGTACCTACGAGATTGTTTTCGGGTTTTTTCCTGAGCCTTCCCATGATCACCCACGGGATGAATCCGTAATGAGTTATCGGTCATCTCCGAGTGCGTTCCGGGCTCGGGATTGGGAACCATACTTTGCTTTATGGGCTATATCTGCAGACCACTTAAGATGCTGATAGCCGCCCCCACCAAGCCCATCCTGCGGGACTACGTCCCGAAACCATCTCCGACTGAGGATCTCGATTATGCGAGCCTCAAGACCCTCGACCTGTCCTTGATGGACTCTGGAAGGGCGGAGGATCTTGATAAGCTTGTAGCGACTTGTGAAGACTCCATGGTCAACTGCGGTTTCTTATACTTGAAGAATCACGGGCTGTCACTGGAAGAGGTGGGTCCCGAAGGGATACTGAGCTGATGTCAGATCCATCGACAGTTCCAGATTGCCCAGCACGTCTTGGTCGACGACACGATAACGGGTGAAGAGAAGAGAAAGTTTGCCCAGAATCAGAAGAGTGGCTCTTTCGCAGGCTACAAACCCAAAGGCGAATGGCATCTAGGAGGAGGCGCCGTGGACTGTATCGAGCAGTAGGTTCATCAACGAGAATCAGGCTTACGCATAGCTTCAACTTCTATGATCCACAGTTTCGAGATGTCAACCTCATCCCAGAAACTATCAAGCCGTTCATGGACGAGATTGTCGCCTTCTTAGAGAAGGTCATCGATAGGGTGCAACGCAGATTGCTGCTTCTTCTGTCTCGGGTTTTGGAGATGCCGGACGACTATCTGTGGAACACCGTCCATTCCTCCCACGACGTCGTCGGTGAAGGCTACTTCCGCCATATGCTCTACCATCCCATGTCTCCCGAGCAACGGAAACTTTCGGGAGGAAGGATGATGACCGGTCACGTCGGTGAGTGGTCATCTCATCGAAAGACACAACTGATGTGGGCAGATTTCGGCACAACCACGCTCCTATTCTCTCAACCAATTGCGGCTCTTCAGATATTGTCTTTTGATGACGTCTGGCGATACGTCAAGTATGAGCCAGGATCCATTATTGTCAATCTGGGCGAGTGTTTCGAGGCCTTGTCTGGTTTCAACTTTAAAGCCACGCGACATCGGGTATACACACCTCCGCCATCTCAGATGGACATGCAACGGCTCGGCTTGGTCCTCTTCAATCAGCCTGACAAGTGGGTCACGATGGGGCCTTTGCTAGACTCTCCTTTTGTTCAGGCTCGAGGCTATCGGCATCGTTTCCAGGATCTCGTTGACGCCGGAAAAGAGCCCATGACGGCTGGGATGTGGAAGGCGTCGAGGGTAGCAGACTACAAGCTGAAGGATACGGACGTGGTGAAGGACAAACACGGAAAGGAGATGAGGGTAATGACCGTACATGGTGTTACGATGAAGGAGTACTTGTAGCTTAATGTCACGCCAAATTGTTCTATGACCACCGAGTTTTCGTCCGCTTTTTCACTCTGCACAATGAGAGCTTTCCCAGTATGCAAATCGGCTCCACCGTCAAAGGAGAAAGTGGAAGCCCATGCCAAGCCGTCCTCTGTATCAGATGTGAATGCGAAAAAACGCATCGCTCGAGACCGAAAAAGATGAGCATGCCTATTCGGCCTCGTACATCGGTTTCTATCGACCACAGTGGTGCATCAAAAGATCGGGTAGTATCGAGGCACCGCTACAAGATAGTCCGACTCTGCTATGTGCGCTCTATGTGATACATTGATCGCGCATCTCGACAGTCGAAGTTTCGGGGTTCGAGCGAAGAAGGCGCGAGGACCGGCCCAGACATTTTACGAGCAATTCACAGATGTCTGGGACAGCGCTTGAATACTGTTTTGCGTCGTCATTACAACTTATGATCTATGAACGCATGCTACCGCCATTATCCCTAGCCGCGCGCTTTCTGGATAGGTCATAGGAATCACTCGTGACTATCCCATCCCAGCCCTTGCCATCGTCCTCAACTCCCATGTCTTTCGCGCTAGTCAGCCCTTTTTCTCGCCCTCCAAAACATGGACATACCCCAGCATAATCTAGAGCAGTACTCGATCCACATCGCCCCTAGCCACTGGCCTAGACGCCCATGACTAGGACCAAAGAGACGCTGTGCCCAGACTATCTGGGTCGATATCTCTTTCTTGGCGAGAGCACGACTCGGTAGACGAGGCAGCAAGTCAAGCAAGTAGTCCGCAATCCAATGCGCCTGACAGATAAACAAGACGTGGTTCGCTGTAGTGGTCCTGTCAGCTGATTACGAAAGTAATCCGCTTACCTTTACATGTGGGAATACCCGCAAAGGCGATATCACGATCGTACAGCGAGTCAAGAGGTACCATCAATCGGTAGAGACGATATGGAGCCCAGGTTGGGGATTTACCTCCCCCAAACCTCGCAGAGTAACCGGGAATGCTCCAATCGGATGGCATGAGTCTCATCGTACGCAGTCGCTGGAGCATTGATTGTCCCATTGTCCTATCCATCGCCAAGTATTCGTCCTCTCTTGCTGGGATGCCCTCCTGATATGGCAACGGGAGCCCAAGGGATTCGATCAGGGATCTGTCGAAAAAGGGGTACTCGCCAGTCGACCATCCAGACCCGTAGATGACAGCTGTAGCGAACAGCTCTGTTTCGTTATTGTTCTCGCCTCGAATCGAAAGCTTGAATCCTTGCTCCTTAGCCTCCTCCGTCTTCCTCATATCCGCCACGGCGCCCTTGACGAGCTTGATCTTGCCATCCTGGACGAGATTCGCGAATCTGTGGTCATTGTAAGCTCCAGTCACTAATTTCACGTACGCTTCAGGACCGGGGAAGATGGAAAACTCGGACCACATGAGACCGATTTTGGGAATCATAAGCCGCAGGCTGGGATGCGCCCATTGTCCAATCCGAGCGAAACCAGAAACAGATCTTGCAATGAGTTTGGGGTGCATCACACTCGACAGCCAGGATGAATGAAGTAGCCATCGATAGGCAGTGGCCCAAAACCCGCCGCTCGCCCTTTGTCCGCTGACCACGTCCGCAGGGAAAGGCACTCCGAGTGCCTTTTCCCTTGTTCCCACCATGGCAGCAGCGTCGGCAGGACCACTGGGTAGCATGAGCGCGGCCGGAGCCAGGTACGGTGGATTGCGAAAGACCAATGTGACGTCGTGACCGAGAGTGGAGAACCGTTCCGAGGCGTCTAAAGCACTTTTCGACGCACCGACGACAACAATCTTTCGCCTGACCGAGACCAAAGCAGCCTGGATTGTAGGATCAGAAAGATGGGACGTGTGGATAGCGAGAGGAGCCGTCATATCATGAGAGTCGACAGGCGTCCGGAAAGGGTGGATAAAAGGCAAGGAGAATGCTGGTAGGGATGCTTTGTTGAATGCGCCCGTAGCCACGACAAGCTTGTCACAGGTCTTCGAAGAGACCGCCGACTTGTCCGAGACCGATGATGTCTTTACCGTCCATCCGCCTTTATCGCCTCGACGTACACTCTCCACTTGGGTTTGGTAATGGATAATCGTCCCCATATCGACAACCTGTTTCTCGAGTTGCTCCATGACACGAATCATGCCTTGTCCCGTCGCGCGAAAACCACCAGGACCAGCTCCAATATAAGGGTCGACCCTGAACAGCGTTTCACCCAAGCCATCGTTGTCAAAAGTCATTTGCGTCCAGGAGTTATTCGTCATGAGACCCTCATAAACGCTGTCGTGGGACCTTTTCAAACTATTATTAACAAACGAGCTGATTCACTTGAAAGCCCATACCAAGTTCCTCCGGACGTTGCATTCTTTTCATAGATATGCACACTGACTGCTCGCCCTACGCGTCCGCATGTTTGCAGTAGATGGTATGCGACACCAAGCCCACCTTTATGCCACTGGTCAACCCCTACGTCCAGCTCGATGGACTTGCACTACGCAACGTACTGATGCCGCCGCCGATGATCCCAATCTCCAATGGATTCTCGTCAGACATCGTCCGGTGCTGAAAAGTGCAAGACCTCATAGCCCAAGCTTGTGTCTGCAAACGACCCGGCAACGCTGGACGGTCAGGTCCGGTAAATCGCTACGGGGGATGATCCGACGGGTCTCTTCCGTTATGTTTTGAGTTTGGGCTACAGAAGAAGCATAAGTGACCGCCGCAGATCCCACGTGGCAACGACCTTATCGCGCTTTCCGTCTATCCGTCCGCTTTCGCTCTGCGTCCAATCATATGCAGTGAAATCCCTATCATATAAAGGCACCCGGTTGGCGTAAAGCTTTCTTTATCCCGCCGTTGGACATTCCAAAGACTCTCAATCTCGAGGCTTTGAATTTGAACGCTCGCGCAGCATGTCCCTTTCTCCACATGACCCCCTATCAGATGAGAAAGTAGACGACTCTTTTTACGTTGATGAAGTCGACGACCTAGCCATCGACCCGGTCGCCGAAAAGAGACTAGTGAGAAAGATTGATTTCACCGTTCTCCCTCTCGGTCAGTAGCAGGCGAACTGAGACTTTGCGCCCGCAAGGCTGACTATCCTCTTTTCAGTCACCCTCGTTTACTTTGTGTCTTTCCTAGACCGATCCAATATCGCCAACGCCAAAGCCGCTGGACTTGTGACTTCTCTTAAGCTCGGAACCTATGGCTTCAACATTGGAGCATGCCTTTACTACGTGGTCTACCTGATTTGCGAGCCTTTCGCTGGTCTGCTCATCAAAAAATATGGCTTCGTCCTCGTGCCGATAAGCGTACTGGCATTTAGCACTATCACCCTGGGCACGACTTGGATCGAAACCAAAGGTCACTTCATCGCCGTACGAATCCTTCTAGGGGCGGTCGAGTCTTTCACCATGCCCGGCCTGAGCTACATGCTATCCCGGGTAAGCGATCTTCCCGAGCGTGACCTCTGTGCTGACCCCAACTGAAAGTACTACCGACGGAATGAGCTTGCCGTCCGATTTGGTATCTTTATGCTGGTTGCTGCCGGATTCTCTTCAGCTTGTCAGTACCAGTCTCCACTTGTCCCTTCCGTGCTTACTAAGTATCGCAGTCGGCGGCATCATCAGTGGAGCTTTGGTCAAGCTTGGCCATATCGGCTCAGTCAAATCCTGGAGACTGATCTTCCTCGTCGAAGGCATCATCACCATATTTGTATCCTTCATTTTGATCATCTTCTTCCCCAGCGACCCAACCACCACGCGCCTATTCAGCAAAGACGAACAGCGATTGGCCCTACTCCGAATCGAGGCGGACCTTCCCCCAAATACCGAACAGAAGGAAGACATCAACTGGCCTTCCATCAAGCAGTCCTTCGCCAACCTGAACGTTGCCGCTTACTGCTTCATGTACATTACAAGTGCGTCTCTCTTCCGCGATGTGACTATGATCTGATCATCGATTTTAGACTCTATGACGGTCCAGGGTTTGGGCATTTTCACCACGTCGATCTTGAAGATCATCTACCCTGAAGCCTCAACGGTTCACATCCAGTATCTATCCGTTGGACCACAAGCGTAAGCGATGATTGGATAACTCCTGCAGCTGCTGACGCGGAAATACAGTGTTGGCGCTGTAATCGGCATTCTCGGATGCTGGCTCGCCGGTCGATACCGGCGACAGGGCTACGGGGTCATCGCTGGTGCCACCTTGTGTTTGATTGCGTGTAAGTCCATTCGATCACGGTGAAACGTGGCTGAGATTCGAGGGTACTCTCTAGACATCATCTTGATAGCCACACCGCATTCTGCCGACAGCGGAGCTACGTACGCCAACGTCCGATTCTTCGCCTTGTTTATCGGGACTGGCGGAGGCTACCTCTACGGACCTTGTATTCTGGGATGGGCCATGTCCAACGCGTCACCAGACACCATGCGATCCCTGACTGGAGCTTTGGTTACCGGTGTCGGCTCTTTTGGATCGATCGCCGCTACTTGGTCGTATATCTCGACAGATGCTGCCACTGGATACCGAATCGGGAACTCTCTCAATATCGCTATGGGTTGCTCCGTCATTCTTGTATGTGCCGCCTTGGTTAGATACCAGAAAAAAGAGAACGCACTCCGAGATGCCGGTGGACGAGACTACAGACTGGATGAGCCCAATCCTGAGCTCCTCGGACGACACCATCCTGCTTATCGGTACAAAAGTGAGTCGACATCGGAAACTCCGCTGCACGGCCTTGTCTGACGGCTCCATGCAGTTTGAAAGATGGGCGATTTTAGCCACGTTGTAATGTCCGAGGTGCGAATATGCCTACAAAAAAGATAGCCTTGACATGCAGTGTTCGCGAGTTTCAGCCTTGGCAGTGGCCATATGTAACCCAGGCACAAGCTTCCATGGACTTATCGCGGTGACACGATAGTCAGAACAGCTCACAGGCTGCACACATGAGAGCGGTATCTGAGACTCCCCAGGCCGTCTATAACATGGTGACCTACCGACCGAGAGATCTTCCACGAATGACTGCTTATAACACCGTCTTCGTGGTAGCAGGAAGCACTTGTATCTGCTTTGGGCACATCACGCGGGAGAACGAAGTAAATCGGAGAAGCCACCTCCTGATGCCAGTGGACTTAACGAGAAAGGGCGAATTGGGGGGGGTGACGAAGAATGACACCCCGTGAGCCACACTGAACACCCGTGAGAAAGCTGGCTCTCACACACCACGGAACCCCGTGTGAGTTGTGTAGAGATTCCACAGAGAAAATACACTCGCTCTGTTCTCGCTCCTTCCTTTCCGCCGCTGTCATGAAGAGATCAAGCCCATCTAGACTGGCGTTGGCTCCTTGGAGGCATTTTGTAGGTGGTTGAGTTACCCGAGCCCCGATTCTAAGGTTCGAGCTTTCCGAGATCCGTCCGAGACCGGATGCTTAATTCTGTAATGGATAGCGGACCGTTTTCCCGCGAGAGATCCGGTGGCCTATCTGAGTTCGCAGAATATAAGGGATGGAGAGATATTCGCAATGATCAACCACTATCAACCACATCTATCTTGACGAATAACATGCCTGTCGCTACCAACGATTTCAAACAACTCAAAGTCGCCGGTACGTCTGATCAATCATGTCGGTCATGTTGGTGATCTGGTCTGATCTTATCTACAGTCGTCGGTGGTGGCTTGGGAGGAATGGCAGCCGCTATCGCACTCCGAAGAGCTGGACATCTTGGTGCGCTTCGATCTCTGATCACCCCTTTCGTGCTTACTGACGGTTGGATAGTCTCCATCTATGAGCGTCGAGACTTCAAAGTCGAGGTCGGAGCATCCATCTCGTGTGCCGCTAACGGGGGTAAAGTGAGTCTTGCTCGCCTGCGTACTCATGTGAGTGTACTGAGCAATTTTCAGTGGCTCCGGGAATGGGGCGTCGACGTTTCCAAGGGTCGACCTACCAATCTCCAGCAGCTGACCATGAGGGACTGGCACTCTGGAGAGATCTTGAACCAATACTCTCTGGAGGATTACGAGGCGAACTGGGGTCTGGTAAGCGTGGCATATATACACCATTGCCTAGACTCACTTCCTTTGGACAGCCTTACTACATGTTTTACCGGATGGAGATGCACGAGATGTTGATGAACGTCGCCATCTCTCCTGAAGGCCAAGGTCCTCCGGCCACGGTGGTGGTTGACCATATCGCTACGGACGTCGACTGCGAGGCTGGCATCATTACCTTTGCCAGCGGAGAGCAGGTCCACGCAGACCTGATTATCGGGGCGGATGGTATCCGGGTGAGTTGTATTTTCGTTGGAGACGCCGATCAGTCACTCACCAACATTAACAGTCGGCTGTCCGAAACTTGCTCGGCAATGTTCCTCAAACCAAGTCAGCGAACCAGACCTGCTACCGATGCAACGTGTCCCGGGAGGACATTCACAAACTGGGCTTGATGGCCGATGCCAATGACCCCGCTATTCAATTCTGGGGTGGTTACAACAAGGGCGATCTGTCACAGTACTACAAGATCGTCATGAGTCCTTGCTCGGAGGGTGATGTGAGCGCTCTCTTATACATCCTTTTGATACATGTCTGATGCCAGCTTCCTCCCTCAGATCGTGTCCTTCTACTGCTTCGTCAGTTTCTTCAGTATTCCAAGTAATATAACTGATGATGCTATCGCAGATGCCGACAGAGATGACGAATCATACTGCGGAAGGTTTCGTTTTCGCCCAAGTGCCTGTGGAGGAGATGCTGGCTGGGAAGTACGACCAGCTTGATCCCAAGTGTCGAGCGCTATTGGAGAACTCGGTGGAGCGAAAACCTTGGCGGCTCTACGTCCATCAACCTTACTCTGTGAGACAACCTCTGCGCGCATAACGTTCCAGCTTGCTGATATCGTCTCATGCAGAGCTGGTACAAGGGAAAAGGTAAGCTCTCTGGTTGAATGTGACAAATGTGGCCGGTCAACTGGTATCTGATGCGTTCGTCCGCTATCAGCCTGTATACTCGGCGATGCGGCCCATCCCATGATGCCCCAGTAAGTTCTATGAATTGCATCTGTGCGCGCTCTTTCTGAGCGCTTCACTAGTCAATCCCAAGGCGCTTGTATGGCTATCGAAGACGCCGGAGCCCTGGGTGTCATTTTCTCCAACAAATACAACTTCACGACAGATGTCGAAGCCGGTCTCGAGTTCTACGAGCAAATTAGAAAACCCCGAGCTACCCGAGTCCAAGCTGCTTCGGTTCGAGCGACCGAAAACATCAACGAGCGAATCGGTTTCTCGAGCTTGTCCGCCCACGATCAGGCTTTGGCAGCCGCTGAGGGCAAATTGACTGTGAGCGCTGTTCTTGACATCTGACTAAGCGAAATGCTGACTACATCTCCCAGGTGAACGAGATGAACGAATACGACATGCATGCGCACATCAAGAGCGAAGCCGCCACTTGGACAAAATCGACGGCTTGAGTTCAGATTGGATCATTTGGTATTTAGATGTTTGTCGATGTATTCAGTTGCCCCAATCACCCTTGAGATATCCCTGTGCATCTTGTTGTGCCAAGCACTGATTAGCGGAAGACATTGTGCTATCATACCTATCGATGACACGTCGCGCACACATGGATCGCACTCCGGTATGCTGAAATGGAGAATTCATATGGCTGACGATGAGAGATATATGGTCTCCAAGATTATCAGCTGCACCGGTGAACTCGACTTAAGAACTTTCCAAGCAACCTTTGCATCTCTCGTTACTCCCTGTCCTATAAAACGTGAAACGAAACAACTTTGTAGATCCACCTCGCTCCATACAATATCAAGTTAACGACTGGGCGCAATACCTTTGACAGTCTATTGTCCGGTAATCTGATGATCATGTACCTCGACATCGGCAATCGCATTGTTTCTCTTTCCAGCTTCCGCTCGAGCCTTGGCGACACGTCTAGTATCTCTTTCGGAATCTTGAGCGTACCACCAAGTGAACGCGAGAGCGAAAAGTGTCAGGCCGAGGAATATCTCGCACACAATGAAGGGGATTCGATCTGGAGTTTTATCATCAACTTGAAGCTGGAGAGAAACAGAGCGTGACTGACAACTAGGCGCGTACTTGCTCTGAAATATCTGTGTAGCGAATATGCTAGCAAGCTGGCCAATCGAATTCTGCTGATGGTCAGCGCAGCCCGAACGACTGGTATGGACACAACTCACCTGAATGGCAAATGCCGTAGCGGCGAAAGCACATCCCTTCACCGTCTGCGATCGCCAAGGGTAAATCATGGACTGGAAGACAGCACTTGGGATAGAAAAGAGAAGGATGCAGGCGTAGATGGGACCTTTCTGTGTCTTCTTGAGACCGATCAGACCACCAAAGATCGCAAGCATCGCCGCAGTAGCCCCTAGCATGAATCCGGGTCTTGGCACGCGGAATTGACGATCGACCACGTAGGAAACAACGATGGCGGTAATGACGTAAATTGCAGCAGGTGGGATGTTGAGAAGTTGAGCATCAGCCTTGGAGGTGAACCCGAAACCAGCGATGATGGTAGCTAGAGGCGTCGACGGTCAGCCATTGCTTGCGACGAGATTGTGCGACTCACGCAACCAGAAACTATAGCCGGCAGTGCCGGTCTGCTCGAACAACTGCATCAGACCGAAGCCCCAGGTCAGAGGATCCTTGAAGGCTGCCTTGACGTCTTTCCATGAAAAGTTGGGGTCGGTGGATCTGGCCGCATTGGGGGGCAGTCTGGCAACGAGGTAGGCCTGTTCTTCGGGAGTAAACCATTGTCGTTTACTTTGATCAGGGTAGTCGGGATGAGTGAACCAGAGGGCAGCGCAAAGAGGCATTCCAAGGAGGCCGACTGGTGGAAGGATCAGCCATGGACTTTGGCGGTGCGGAAGGGTACTGACGAATGATGAATGCCCATTGCCAACCGGAAAGACCGCCCCGCTGAAATTAGTACATTAGCGCGTTATTTAGCCGGTGACATGTCGAAACTCACGCCATCGGCATAGGCAAGACCAAAGGCAATGAGAGCATCGAAGATACCACTGAATTGTCCCAGCAGGGAGATACAAGCCATCCTGAGGGCCAACTCATCGGGCTATTGTGGCAGTGATCAACGAGGAGTCGATGAGGTCAGAAGTCACGCACTCTGTACCACATCGTTAATTGCACCAGGATGCCGGGAAAAATACCAGCTTGGGTGACACCGGCAAAGAAACGAGCCACGTAGATGCCGGCCGGATTCGTGCAGGCAGCCATACACATTTCGACGGCGGACCACAGAAAGATGATCCGGCAGAAGTGGACACGCGGTGTAGACCATTTCAGTATCAAATTGGAAGGAACGTCGAACAGTAAGAAAGGGATCTGTGTGGCTGGTCAACGGTGATACAACATAGCAAAGCATTATACGCACGACGTAAACGGTAGACATGTATGCCCATTGGTTACTGGTCATTCCAAGCTGTGCGAGAACGTTCGTTTTCTCTCCTGTATTCATCGTCTTGACGTAGCTGATGATGTTGGTATCCATGTTCTTTAGTAAATAGGAGAGCATGAGGAGGGGCAGTAAATGCAGGTCCACCTGTCGAAAACGGGTCAGAATAAGCGCCACATCTGGTATCATACCGCCGGCCTACCTTCCACAAGAGCTTTTTAGTCTGCTGGTAGGTGAAACCAAACTCGACGGCATGGGTTTCGTGCTCATTGGGGCCCGACTCCACCTCCTTGGTGGAAGATGCATCGTCTAGCTGCGCTGGCTCGACTTGGATGTGCGCGTCCTCTTTCTCTTGAGTATGGGACATATTGTCGAAGTGATGTGGCTGGGCTCAAGAGGGTCTCAGGCCAGGCTATATGTAGCATACCAGAGCACTCAACATACTGGATTGTGTAGGGAGATAAGACCGGAAGGACCTCCTGCCGTTAGACGGCCTCGACCCTGGCCGTTGGACGCGGAAAAACGTTTCTCCGAATGCCAGCGCTCGGGCGGAGCTGTTCCGTCCTTGGCATCAGTACGACAGACACCGGAGTTTGTGGGGGAGGCTGGGTTATGTTGTTGGCCTCAGTGCAGAATGCACGCGCTTGGAAATTGCACCTCGGGAGCTCCGCCGAACCTTTTCGTCCTTCTTGACAAGCTCACAGAAGTCGCTTGTCACTGGTAAACATATGCGGTAGTCGGAAGGGCGGAGTTTCTCTGCATGGAATAGGGTATGGCGAATGACATCGAGATGCAATAAACAGAGCAGTAGATAAACGACAAGGGGCCTGGAAAGGAGTGTACTGGATGATAGCGATAAGGATACGTCGGGGTGGCGCGATATCAGAGCAAGACGCGGCGGTCGGCGATCCGGTATCTTTCGTTTGAAGTAGTGGTATCGGAATCGGGATTCAATGACACAGGTGGGAGGTTGACCGCTATGTCTGTTCTACGGGGGATGTTTTCGACAACATTAAGCGAGGTATACTACCTTCGGGAGAGTCTTCAGTGGTCACCATCCACGATAAACTCCAAGGGACATAGCAGACAATCATCACAATCTGTAGGTCCTCGTCATGCCGCCACATCCAAAGGAGACTGTCGGATGCCAGGTCTCCAAATTGTCACAAGGGACAGATGCCGTCTGAGGATCTGAAACACGAACTTCGGGTGGACAAGTTCTCAGTACCGATGAACAACTGATTCTCGCTATAGGTGCTGTTAAAGTTGGGGGCGCTCGGCTGATATCGCTGTAGTAGGCGGTCAAAAAAGCTGTCTAAGTGGTCAACGAGACTGAGTCTGCTCTTCTGGTAACCAATTCAGTTGCCGAAAGAGAGAAGTTTGTCAGAGATAAGACTTCTTGTCCGACATACCTACTGGGTTCATGTTTACAGTTGCTGAGCAGCACAAACAGTATCTCCCCTCGACAGCTTTAAGGATCGCGCGGCTTTGGCTAGGGTGCAGATAGCTCTCTGTGCACGGACAAGGGTTAGCAGCGGGTCGGTGGCAGGAGAACCGAGCCTCATTGGCGACACTGTATTGATTCCAAGTCGGGTTTTGGACTCCCAAGTAGGACTAGAGTGATGTAGTTCCGAAATGCTTATTGAAAAAAAAGCAAGACCCACACCGGGAATCGCACTGGGTCCCAGAAGAATCCCAAATTGCTCCCGCCTTTTCATTAATGGCTTATCTCCGGTCATCTGATTCGAACCAGTCCACATCTCAATCCCGTCTCGCATCCCTCAGCGCCTCCTAATGATGCCAGCAGACAACGGATACACCAGCTCCCAGGGATCGTCTTCTGTACAGCCCTCCACGTCCAAGTGAGTCGCTTGTTCTGCTTGCTCGCCTTCGGGCGCATCCATGGTAGATGTCATTTATACTTTATCAAGAAATGCACGGGTAGCAAGAACGCGGGTGTGGAGGGCATGCGAGATCTGTCGGAGGAGAAAGGTACGCGATATCCTTCTCGATATGGGTCTTTATGGTGCGAATCTGATCTTTCAAACACCAGATTCGGTGTAACGGGCAGGTCAGTCACCCTGCCCAAACACCACCAGACAGGTTAGCTGACGCCTTCTGATGTTCAGGATCCCTGCGGATTTTGCGTGACCAACAACAAGGAATGCACCTGTGTGTAGCTATTCTCCCCCATTTTCCCGCACTAAGAACCTGGTCCAGTTACACGTCCACAGGACCATGCTTCGCTATCTCGACAACAGGAGAATGACTCGCAGACCCGATTGGGGAGACTGGAAGCGAGTCTCGACCGCCTCATACCGCTGGTGGAAACGACGCACGCGTGGTTCGTGCAGACCATCGGTGGTGCCTTCAATCCTCGTGAGCATGCCCGTTTAGGCAAGGCTCGGAGCCGACTAATGTATGGCGCCTGTACAGCCTCTGCGTCATCCGTGATAGCTCAGAATCCCATCTCCTCGAGCCATGAACAACAAATACCACAATCTCATCCCCACACCACGATAGAGGCAGGTACACATCAGGCGGCCGGCAATGTCGATACCACCACTGCGTACATCGCACCTGGAGAAGGACCTGGAGATGAAAATGAGGTGGAAGGTGACGAACAAGGATATGATTCGGTTTCGGCGGAAGAACAAGACGAGGAAGACCAGGAAAAGGGCGTCGAAGAGAGTCAACATAGCAGAACCTGGGCCGATCGTCTTGCGGGCCAGTTTGCCAGAGATTCCACGGGGTATCTGAGGTGTGTACGCCAACTCGTTGTATGCCGGACTCAAGTTGGGTCACCAGGTACTTGGGAGGAGCACCTAACTTTGTACTGGCTGAAGCTGTCGACTCGGTCCGCCAAGCCAATCTGCCGCCCGCAGTGGTCAACTCTGCTTCCAGCACACCCGACGGTCCCACGATGACGGTGGATCACCTATACTTCAGACCAAATGTCTTATATCGCCCCTTGAACGGGCTACCGGCACCAGAAACGCTAGAGTACCCTCCCATGATACTCAGCGATACCTTGGTACAGTTGTACTTTGAAAGGATCCATCACACGTACGTCAAGCAGACAAAGAATCTGATCGCGCTCATCATTGATAGATTCCCCATTGTTGACAAGCCGAGCTTCCTGAGCAAGTACGAAGCAGCGATGGACGGACTGCGCCGAGGCCAGCCATCAAGAGATGCTCACTTTCTCTGTGTACTCTTTGCTGTCTATTGCTCGGCTGCCAGCCTGACGAAAAAGGTCTTTCAAGACCATCCTGAATTCCAATTCAGCAGCCCAAGTAGGTCTTCATTCCATCTGCTCGTGTCCTCTTGAAGTGAACAACGGCAAGACGAATACATTGGCTTGGAATTTTACGAAAAGGCCCTTTACATGTACTGGTCGTCATTCAGGATGATGACCATTGACAAGTAAGCCATATGAATTTGGTGCTTGTCGTTCAGCTGATCAAGTGTTTCAGCGTTACTTGTATGGCGATATTGTCGTCTTGCCTGGCAGGATGGAACAGTAAGTCCCGTTCTCCAACTCGAAGCAAGAGTCCTGCTGAGTTTCGCATCTTCAGCCTTGTCCCAAGCATGGGTTTTGGCGGGGCAAGCAGTTCGTGGCGCACAAGATGGCGGTCTGCATCGGTCGCCAAAGAAAGCTTCGATGCCTGCGTCTGCCAAAGAGCATCGTCGTAGGGTATGGTGGTGTGTTTATGGGCTCGACAAGATTCTGTCGGTCAGTCTTGGTAGACCAAGCGGGATCAATGACGATGATTGGTGGGTGTTCCTAACGTCGTACAACGCCTCGGCTAAAATGCAAACCTCCATAGCGACGTGGAACTCCGTGCGTGAACGTCGCCTCCGCCTGCAAATCTGCGCTGAATCTCGTTCTCTCGTGCATAGCATCCGATCAAACCTGCTGCGAGGGCGGTGATGATCAAGTAGAAAGACCCGGAGATAATCCCATGACTGGTTTCAAGAGCTTGCTGAAGATCTACATCACTGCTGGACGGATCGAACGAAGAGCTCACAACATCCATTTCTTGAAAGAATATGATAACGATGCCGATCATCCAGAAGTCCGAGACACAATCGAAAAGCTGGACGGCATGCTCGAGGACTGGAGTGATAAGCTGCCAGATTCGGTGCGTAAGCTTGCACGAAACACGCTCGATGCTGATGGGTGTCTGCTGGCAGGTACGTTTTGCCGCCAATCATCCGGATCGAACCAGCATGTTTGCCTTGTGTTTGCTGGGACACTTTACGCTGTATGCGTGTACCTTGAATCTTCGCAAGTTTCGGTGATCTCTCCGTACTTGTACAAGCTGACGTTCATCGCTTTGTCCAGATCGACCCTTCATGCCAGACTTCAACACCTCAAGTCAAGTGCATACATTCAACTCGATGCAGAAATGCATGGACGCCGCCGAAGGGTGCATTCGGGTGGGGGAGGAAGTTAAAAAGGTAGGAAGCCATCTGGTCAGGACTCTGAGCTGACCGCTCCATCTCCCTTAGTTACTTCCTACATCCCACCATTGCCAATTCTGCGTGCAGTATCTGACCATCAGCGGCGTGACACTCCTGAGATGTTTGCCCTATGTTTCTGGTACGTGTGGATGACTTCTGTTGGACCTGGGTCTTACTGCCGTCCCCAGACTCTCGCCGTCTTATCGTCGCCGCGAATCGGTGCCGGCACCTGCTCACTCAGCTCGAAGACACATGGTCTGGTAGCAAGCGATGTGGAGCTCTACTGCAGGACCTCTTGGATATTTGCAAGCAAAAGCGATCCGTTACAGGCCAGCAAAGGCTGAATGGCTTGTGAGTGGAAGAAGTCTTTTCCGGGTCTTTTCCCGCCGTATCTGACTGGGTACATAGATCGACGCCGGCAACGGCGGACCCGGTCACATCTAGCCACAGTACACCTGCTGGCTTGAAACGAGCCATTGATCAGGTGCAAGGTCCTGATCTCTCCCATCCAGCGAAGTTTCGAAAAAACAATGCACTTCTCGAGGATCGAATACCGACTGTTCCGACCGATCACGCAGCGGCGAATTTTGCAACCTCGAATCCCCCGAATGCCGATATTGATCCACCGCAGATTAACCCTGCACAGATGCAGGCCCCGAACGCAATACCTCTGGACAGTCAAGGGTGGATGGACTTCTCCGCCAGCCCCTTCGATTACGCGCAACTCACCAGCCAAGCACCGTTCGACCTATCGGTGGAGATCGGTGCGTTACTGGAATCGATCGAAGATTCGTCGTCGACCTACCCAGAAACGGCAAATCAGTGGACATTGTGGGGAGCGAACGGAGACTGGGTAACCAACGAAGATATGTAGAGCTGGACACATGTACCTTCATCACCATGCATAGTCTATAATCCGGTACAATCTACTCTTGGTTCATGATGACCACCTTGATCTCGATACCTGCTCGCACTGTCTCGAAAGCCTCTTCCGATTGGCTCAAAGGATAGGTCTTGGTAATGAGGGGTTTGAGGTCAACAGCTCCTCTGGCCATGAGGTCGATGGCGGTTTGGAAACAGTCGCCGGTGTATCGTACAGAGCCGATAACTGTGAGCTCCTTGGAGGTGATCTTGAGGGTTGGGAACGTGGTGATAGGTTTTCCTAAGCCAGCTTGGACATCTGAAGCAGGGCGAATCAGTAACGCTCGGATTTAGAATCGATCGCACTTACAAGTACCGCCAGAGTGCAGCATCTCGATACCAGCGTGCATGCATGGTTCTGCGCCACTAGCCTCAACCACCACATCGACACCTTTGGCGTCGACGCCAGCGGCAGCGAGCATGTCTTTCTTCATCTCCATCGACCACGCCGTGATGTCTTGGCCCTCCTTCATCTTGGGAGACACGGCCGTGAAATCCGCGATGTATTGTTTAGCAAACTTGATCCTCTATTTCTTAGGCGTCAGCCTGATCATCTGGGCGAGAGCTCTACTGACCGATTCCGAGATGTCAAAGGCGAGTATCTTGCTGACTCCGTATGCCTTAGCCACGGCCATAACCATGAGACCGAGAGGACCACATCCGCTATTCAAGCTGCTCAGCGACACCCCAGTCGTTCTGAGGAATACTTACAAGACTGCCAAGGTCTGCCCAGCGGTAAACCCGGCTCGTCTGGCGAGTTGGACAGCTACTGCAAGAGGTTGGATGGAGCCAGCCTCTTGCCAGGAGATGCCTTCGGGAATAGGAACCAAGTGAGAGGCATCGGTAGCGTAGTACTGGCAAAGACCTACAAGAGACATGAGTGCTGCACTCAACGGGGAACAGATCACTCACTGCCGTGTGTAGGCGGAAGGGAGCAATGTTTCAAGTTATAGCACAGGTTGGTACGTCCGTTCTTGCAGTGCGCACAACTGAGATGGGATAAGGAAAAACACGATTATTGGCAATGGCTCCGCTTACAGACGACACTGTGAGGGGTCAATCTATGTCTGAGACTTCGTAATCTAAACTTACAGGGATTCCAGGCTCGACAGCGACTTTCTGGCCGACCACCAAATCCTTGACACTCTCTCCTACTGAAGAGACGATTCCCGAAGTCTCGTGTCCGAGACACAAGGGAGCTTTCACCAAGTCGGTACCAATTCCTCCGTTTGTGTAGTTGTGAACCTGTAGTGGGGCTTTAGCAAAGCTGACTGCGGATATTGACAATGACTCACATCACTTCCACAAACACCCGTAGCGATACATTCGACCAAGACATCGTTGGGCCCAACGATGGGCATGCCAATGTCTTGGATCTCGATCGTCTTTGGCTTGAGGAGCATACATCCTAGGTTTGTTTTAGAGGAGACCATTGTGTTATCAAAAGGATGTGAGGGTAAAGGTAAGAGCGAGCGATTCCAGGGTGTCAATACGATATATCAAGATCTTTAGCTTTGGGAGAGGATAGCGAGACAAAGATTTCGGAGCAGAGAGATAAGTATGCGGGCGGGAAAGCGAGAGACGGAAAAGCTCCGATCCCGTTATCAGGCCGGACGGGAGGAGCTATCCGGATCCTGGAGCCTCACTTATCCAGCAAAGCTGCTTGAGAAAATTACTGACTTTCACCGTATCCACAGTACGCTTACCTGGGCATAATGTCTTACGCCAATCATTCTGCGAATGTTGAAAAAGTTGACGAGACCGCATTGTTTGGTCTTCACAAGTTGCTCGCCAGGACACGGGATGTACCGGCGGGAGAGAAGAAAAAGCCTGTCGTCGGTATGTGTCGAAAGATGTATTGTACGGTACTGACGATATCATCTGGTCCTCAGGATCTTGGATGCAGTTGCCCGGAGCGAACTTGGCTCGAATGATCGCCTCCATGGGGTTCGATTTCGTTCTGATAGATGCTGTAAGTGAATGTACGCGCCGTGTCTAAGCGCTGGCTGATGCTTCGACAGGAGCATGGTGATATCGATGACGGAGAGATGCATCAGCTGGTCGCGGCAATTGGGAACCAGGGCTGCAGTCCCATCGTGCGAATCCCCGCCCCGGAGAACTTTATCGTCAAGAGGGCACTGGATACTGGTGGTAGGTGGCTTATTCCGTCCCAAAGGAGTGCGCTCACCATCCGAAAGCTCACGGACTCTTGTGTCCAATGATGTCAACTGCCGTGAGATGCACTGCGCAAGTGGTTTTGTGAACAAGCTAACCTGCCCAGGTAGGCCGAAGCTCGTAAATTCGTGTCTTATTGCCGGTTCCCGTCTCCTCGAGAGACTCGTCCGACCGCCGAATCAATCGCAGCCTCTCCCTACTCGGCACTCAATGGTGTCCGGGGCGCTGGATCATCGATCGCCCCGGCTTTGTTCAACCAAAGCATGGGGGACTACCTCGCCACAGCCAACAAGAACATCTTTTTGGCTGTGCAAATTGAGACTGAGGAAGGACTGGAGAACTGCGAGGAGATTGCCAAGGTGGACGGCATAGGTAAGTTATTCAGCGACCAGCGACTTCGATTATGACGCCCTCCCAGACATGATCTTCGTCGGACCCAACGACCTGTGTAGTTCGATGGGTCTTCCCCCTCTCAACCATCCCAACGAGCCCGAGGTGCAAACTGCTATCGCCCGTGTGCTCAAGGCTGCACATGATGCCGGGAAGTACGCTGGAATGTTCTGCGTGACTCCGGAGCAGGTGCTGCAGAGAGCGGAGCAGGGCTTTGACTTCATGAATTTGGGCGCCGACACGGTTGCCGTCGGTGTATGGAATGGGCAGGCTTTGAATGCCATCAAGGAGATTCGATAGTTGGTACACCGCGGAATGCATAGCATCATGGATATGTTATCACGGAATAGTTAGCGTTATTGCGGAGTGATGAAGATGCAAGCGGCCGATAAAATGGGGATACAATGTTCATAGGGTCTGTCAAGGAGGACTCTACTGTCTACCATGTTTGGGAGACCCAATGATAATCTGTGTGAAGGCCTATCTACTTGCTCAACCCCCATCCAAACATTTCATTGCTCTTCACAGCACCGACTGCCATCATCATCTTGGAAGAATCGAAACCGTCGCTTGTCGGCAGTCTTAACGATTTTGCTTCGGGCATGTCGGCGTTCTTGAACTGAACGTGGGTGGGAAGGAGACCGACTTGTCTGTAGGCAGTTGCTTGATCCCTAATCAAGCCGTCAGCGGGGTTCTCTCATTTCATACTCAAGCGAGCACTCACCAAGAGATGTGCTCGTGGTACAGTCGGTCTCCGCGGATGCATACGAATGCGTTCATTGGAACATTAATCTTTTTACCCGTTGGGGGAACACCAGGAAGCAACCAGTCCACGAATTGGTCATGGGTGAAGGAGAAAGTGAACTCTTCTGCGATTCGATCTATGCCCACACAGCGGGAGACCATGGTTTGCAGAGTATCACGGGGATTCGAGCTGCGAGGACTTGGTATCAGCATACCGGAATGTAGGGTGAAGAGCTACTGACAAGATGAAGTGATCACGGTAAAACGCAGTCAACTCTCGCCTTCCAACTCCTCCAGTGATAGTGGGCACGTGCTAGTGGGTAGCGTAAGCTTGGAAGTGGTGGAAAATGAGGATACACCTACGTTGACATACGGTTGGGCGACCATGGTCTGCGGAAGGGGAAATCGCGATTGTCAGCCTTCAAAGGGATCTTATGCTAGCGATACACGCACCCCCATCGTATTGGCAACACTCCTTGTGAAGAACTCGTAGCCTAAGATTGACCATGAGTGAAGCTTCCGAGCTTTCACCCGGGCACAAACCTGTATGCTCGTCCCAGATTGCCTCTAAATCGAACCACGGCCCGTTCATCTTCTTCTTGATCCAGCTTAAACTCCTCGCATGCGAGATATCGGCGTGGTGGTGGTTATATCCCTCGCCCCCGGGAAACGTGAAGAAGTGGTCGGACTGGTCTCCGTACATGTACGACTTGTGAGGACCGGGAACCGGGGGTGCAGACGCAGATGTTGAGGGGGAGCAAGTATTGAGAAGGGTTGGAATCGTAAGGTGAGGGATGGCAGTGGCCAGGTTTTCCGAGCCGTAGATGGCAAGGACATGGATGGGTAGACTGGAAGTGGTAAAATCGCCCGGCAGGATGCTGTGATCGTAGACTGGAGGGGAGAACTTTGATAAGCTCCCAAATCAGGTACATGTTCGACTTACCGATCATGGCCGCTTTACTTTTGATCACGTCGAGATCCTCCACATCTTGCCATGCTTGAAGCTGTGGCAGACCCTCCTCCAACGCTCGGGTAAGGGACCACTCTCCCGCCTGACCTTTGGTAGCGTAGACCGCCAAGATCGCAAATCCCTCTTCCGCCCATTTCTGAACGGGTTCGGGGTCAATCTGTTCGGTAGTTGGGGTGGCATCTCCGATAGGCGGCGCATCCGGAATATTGGGCATGAGAAGGACAAGAGCCGGTCCATATCCGCGACGACTCAAAGGGGGCTGGATGATGACGTTGGGAGCGAGGGAAACGCGAGGTTCACATGGGAGAGGAACTTCTCGTTCGTTTTCCGCTTTCGGATCGTAGACCATGGCACCTTCGAAGCTGGTTGTAGACATGCTGGGCTGTTTGGAGGGGGTCGAAGAAGAGGAAGAGGTAAATAGAGATCCAGCTGCCCGATGTAGATGCTACAGAGATCGGGTTATCTTGTTAGCGTCATCCCTTCGACAAATCAAAAGCGCACGGACGGATCACATCCGCCACTCATTGGCTTATCGGAGGCTTCTCGGACCTTTCCCTTTTCATTTCCCGATCGTTCGGAACCCAACGATCCGAGTTGGGACTGTTGGTCCACGTTGCTGCACGAAAAGTAGTCTACTACATCAACAATGACGCTACCTGAAATCACTCTAAGAGACGGCAAGAAGATTCCTGCTGTTGGCTACGGCCTGGGCACAGGTAAGCCCACTTCTTGTTTCCGATTTATAAGTTTAACAAGTCACTTGTAGCGAATTACGGGAGAGATTCCTCGGATGCAGTCGTGCTGGCTCTGAAAGAGGGCTACTAGTACGTGACACCGTCTTCTCGTCCCTGATCTCCCTCTCAGCCACCTCGATGGTGCCGAGGCATATGCCAACGACGAGTCCATCAGAGTGGGCTTGGAAAAGTCTGGGGTAACGAGAGAAGAGTTCTTTTACACCACGAAATGTAGCTCGAGCGAACCCAGGATCGCCTTGCAAAAGGCTCTACGAACGGTAAGTACTGCTGCGCGTTCGAGCCGACCATGACTGAAGTGGCGTATCATCCAGTTGAACCTCGACTATGTGGATTTGTATCTATTACACAGCCCGGAGGTGAGTACACAGACAAGGAAATAAAGCATACAAGTCGACAGCTGAAATGGGAGCTGTCTAGTACTTTGACGAGATGGGTCTTTCTCGAGCCTGGGAGATATGCGAAGACATGCAGAAAGAAGGGTTGTGCAGATCTATTGGAGTGTCAAACTTCCGAGTCAAGGATCTTGAAGAAATCAAGAAAACCGCCAGAACGATGCCGGTAATTAATCAGGTCGGTATCGTAGAAGCATTGGGTTGAAGAGAGGCTGATCAGGGGATCTTAGATCGAGCTCCATCCGTACACCTACAAGTCGACCAAGCCGCTTCTTGATTATTGCAAGGAGAATGGTATCACCGTGGCGGCATGGGGTCCGCTCACGCCACTAACGAACGCTAAGGGTGGCCCTGTCGATGACACCGTGACCAACATCGCATTGGCCATGCACTACACGCCTGGTCAAGTATTGGCGAAATGGTGTCAACAGGTCAGCGAGGGAGTGGTCCTTACGTGAGTCGGCTGCAAAGTGAAGATAGCCTGCTAATCTAGACCTAGGACTTCGAGCAAGTCTGAAAGACTCCAAGAACAACTGGTGCCGTTCACATCCATGCCGGATCTTTCTCTGCAGCAGATCAATGCCATCATCGATAGCGGCAAATCTAAGCATTTTAGGACCTACGTGAGTCACTCACCCCTTGGCAAGAATCCATCCTGCTGACCGCCGGTTCCCAAGATGCCGCACATGGACGACCCATGAGAGCTTTTTCTGAGGGGGAAAGCTTAAGATCAAAAAGCTCAAGAGTAGAAGACTTCAGGAATTAGACCTCGAACGACATGCATGGTTCCTCGAGCTTAGCTTATCCTGATACACTCAACGAGGTTACTCACCCGATCAATTGACTGGTTTGCTAGAAAGAGCCCCGCGCAGTACCGAATTCAGATGAACAGCAATTTCATCCTCAGAAGTAGACTCTATGCATCCGGAACAATGTAGAAATGCAGTACAATATGAAGCCCAAGACCTGTAACGCGCCAAAGAATTCAACCAGCAATGACTACAGCTCCGCGTTGAAGGTGTATCTCTCCCTGACATCTGAGTAGTCTGGCTGCTCATCCTTTCCACCAAGGAGACCATAGTAAAAGGTGGTGTCTGCGGCGATTCATTAGCAAATCTCCATCGCGCGCCAGGATCACCTCACCCCTGCCATCCAGCTCCCGCATGGTAAATCCATCGCCGAGGTAGCCAAATCGATTACCAGCGTACCCGTATGTATAGTTCCAGTCCTCCCATCGGGGGTTAGTGAGCAGCTCGATGAGCAGAACACGGTTTCCGGGGAACATGACAGGGGAAGCTTCGGGTCCAGGTTTGAACCACGAGCTGCATGCGCCGGACCAAGCTGTCCGTTTCAGGTAAAGTTCTCGATGCTCGTTGAAGTCTCGGGTAGCTGCGGGAGAGATTTCCATTTTGGTGATGTTTTCCCGTTGCATTTTTTTGAGGATCTGCATGAAGGAGAGGGTCACTTGGAGTGGAGGATCAGTGTGTGGGCGAATCGTTCTGAAAATGTCAAACTCACTGGCCTCAATCATTGGGGCGCCGGACCCGTGACCAGTAGGACCATGGGGTCCGTAGTACATAAAGTACTGGGTCAAAGTCAGTTCACCTGCTTGCGCATAGAGCCACGACAAGCTCACATTAGGAGTGTCTTTGATAGCAATCGAGAGATAAGAATCGATGGGGTAGTCTTTCCAGAGATCCTGAATGTTGACACCTGCAGCGTTGATGACCGGGAAACGAGGCTTGAAAGAGGTGTCGAATCCGCTGGAAGTGTATCCGGATCAGCGTTCAGCATATAAAGACCCCACGACACTCACGTAGCACAGGCAAATACGTCAACCTCTACCTCGTTGCCTTCATGATCGATGAAGCCCTTCTCGGTGACCGATTGGAACATCTCTGTGTAAACTTCAACGTTCGGCTCGTTCAACGCTTCCAGGTAGCCGTTGCCAGGCGTGGGTCTCCGACAGCCAACCACAAATTTGGTGGGGACGATAGCATCGATCAACCTCTTGTTGTGCTTCAGTCGGGTCTTCATGTCGGTATCAGCGAACTGGAAAGAGGCGATAATGAGCGTGATTCATCTAGTAAGAAGCGAACTCACTTTGAGGGCCGCTGTTTGCTCAGGAGTGCCCATGACCAGAAACTTGAAGCGCTGGTTCAGCTCCGACTCGATCATCTTCCTGTACTTCAAACTCTCTTCGGGGTACTCGGCAAATCGCTTCTTCTGCTCTTCGGTGTATTCGAAGTTTCTGCCCTGGGGCCCAGCGAATGCTTGCGCAAAAGCAGAAGTGATCCAGGTCGGTGATCCTGAGCTGGTCTGAGCGAATGTGATTGCAGGAAGAGGAGCGGCACTTACGAATCCAATGAAAAATCTTTTTGGCTTCAGGCTGTACAGTCGCCAAAAGCTGGATACCTGAGCTTCCACTGCCGACAATAGCCATACGTTTCCCCTTCAGGTCCAGGTTATCGGGCCATCGAGCGGTATGAACCAGATCGCCCTTGAAGGAGTGGAGACCCTTGATATCGGGCCATTTCCAAGCGTTTAACACACCACCCGCGTTGATGAAGACATCACATCGGTCCTTAAATTCGGGACCTTCGGTAGGGCGGACGGTGATTTCCCATTGGTTGGTTTCCGCCAGCCATTCGGCATTCATGACCTCATGGTGCAGCTTGAAGTACTTGGCGAGGTCGAATCTGGGCTAAGATGAGCGGAGCTCGATGAGGTAGGGAGATTTCTCACTTCTCGACGAGTCCACGGTAATATTGGTGGATTTCACCTGCTGTCGCATAAAATTCTTTCCAGTTTGGGTTGGGCGACCATGACACTAGCAAAATGATCAGAAGAAGGCAAGACTAGGTGGAATTCAGTCCTTACTTTGATAGTTGATGGAAGGAATGTCACATCTGCAACCAGGATACTTGTTCCAGTACCATGTTCCTCCGTACTGCGAAAGTTAGCGCTGGTCTCGGTTGGATATGAACCGCTTACATCGCCTCCTAGTTCGTACACCTGCAGATCGATCTGATCTCCTTTCGTATCGATGCTGTGTGCTAGCGAGATACCAGAGATTCCAGCACCGATCGCAATAACTTTCAGAGGTCGAAGCTAAGAACAAAGTATAAGACCCGTGCTACCAAGAACGCTGCCGACTTACAGAACCAAAGGGCTGATTGGGAATGCGATAACCCCGGTCGTTGACGCTAGGCCACAAGGGTTGCGCGGGAGGGAGGACTTCGTTGGTCATGCTGGATAATATATGTGTCAAGGGTGGAGTAACAAGGAGAGACCAGAAAACCCATTGAGGCCGAGCTGATATAGATACGAGCCGGTAGTGAGCCGATTGTGAGCCGCCAGGACGGCCGGCGGAACGGGGCACTCCCGAGATCCGTCCCGGATGCTATCTATGCCATTACGCCGCCTCTGGCCATGTTCTTCTCTTGCACGAAGCGACCTCGTCAATCAGAGACGTCTGATCGCCATGACGATCCCGGCCGGCCCACAACTCACCGTGTATCTGCTATGCCAGTATCCTCAGCGGCCCATGTCGTTTGCGCCCCATGGCTGGAAGACATTGCTGCCGCTGCGGTATCTGAATGTCAGGCACGATATCATCTATGTGACTTTGGCAGAGCTTCGAGAAGAGCTACCCGCAAAATTCCACTTGCCCAAGGTGACCTTGCCGGTGAGTATCAATGTCAGCGGCTGTGTAGAGCTCTGCTGACTGTCAATAGGCTTTGGTCATCGATGGCGATACGGAGCAAGAAGAAATCCTGATGGACTCTTGCAACATCGCGTATTACGTAAGGAGCGTCGTCGAGACCTTCATGGCTGACGAAACGCTCCAGCTTGAGACGCACTATGGGACACGCGAAAAGTCTATCTACAACGGCGATATCGGAAGGCGATACTCGAGATTCATCGAACAATGGGTCGACAGAAGCTTAGCTGCGGATATACGGCCATGCGTTCTCCATACTGTGAGTACGGTTTGCCAGTACAGGTCCGCTGACGGAGACGCAGAGCTACGCTCAGTTCCCAGAGCAAGGTCCGCTGGCCGATACAGCTTCTAGATCGGCTTTCCTGGCGAAATGCGGCCAAGCAAAGATGGACGAGCTCACCTCCTTGAACGGGAATCCCAAGTGGTCCGCCGAGCGATATGCGGCTACTCGCAAGGAGCTGGGAACGATTGAAACTGTGCTGAAGGAGAAAAGCAATCGCGGAGAGGGAGAGTTGTTCTTGGGAGGGCTCAAGCCGATCCACGCAGACTTTTGCGTGTATGCGTCAGTGACTCACCTTTCGCTAGCCGTACTGTCCTGATAGCAAACATAGGTTTTACGCGTACTCGCGCACTAACAAAGAGCTTGTGGAGCAAACGTGGCATCACGAGTCGCTGCCGCATGTCCGAGTGTGGCTGCAAGCGATACAGGATCTCGGATTGGTGTCCGAGAAAGAGCTCTTCAATTTGTGAGAAGCTCGGGCTGATGGGTGAGCAGAAGGTCGAATGGACAATGGATCTCGAGTTGTACTGCGATATTGGCTATGGCATGAATAGGTGAAACTTGATATCGTCTGGACAAATCCTCAGGCTCGGTCCCTACTTGTTGCCCATCTACAGGCCGTACATCACTACCGAATTCCTCGAGTAACATCTAAGCAATGGTACAAACGGATCGCCATTAGATACAACTCACGTCGAACCAAATCGTCCATATCACGCCAACACAGCACCGAGCTCGCCGCCAGACGGTTCCAAGTGCCCTTGGATGCCCTCTTCACCCCGAGGAACAGCATCTGCGACGAACTTTGACAACAGTCTTGGAGCTTGTTTGGCTCTCGTTAAACGTTCCGTCGTGATTGCATAACTTCGAGGGAGACGAGTGTCCCAAGTACCCGTCAGCAGCTGCTTGGATAATGCCCGAGTGACTGTCAAGATACGCGACATTCCGTGACCTGAAACTTGTTGGCATTCCATCGACACCGTACAACTCACCATGGAAAGCCACGGCTGCATAAAGTCCCGGCTTATCGGGCACAGGTCCGACGAGAGGAAGCGCATCTCTCGAGCTGGCCATGATTCCTGTGGCGAGGTGAGATACAATATGCAATTCCTGTAACTAATGTAAACTCACCGGTCCACGTCCGAGCCACACCTTCGCCGTGAGCCTGCGGACCCCATCCTTCGAAAGTGTTCTGCGCCCAAGTGTCGTAATCTGCGTGGTGTCAACTCCCGTCTTCGCACCCGCTTACATTTCTTGAAAGAGTCCTTCACGACACTGTCGTCCACGGCGTCCACAACATCCGACTTGGTGCACAAGCCCAGAGCTATAGAGTCCCCGCCGCCGATGCCGATCACAAGACCCGAGGTAGGAGTAGTCATGTAGTAGCAGGTATCCCCTACATCCCCCGAAGCTTGAATAGTTCTTGACCCCGAATAAGTCGGCGGTGGTGTGATGTTGGCGCAATGGCCGCGATAGGGTGTGATACTAAAGAGATGAATAGTGTCCGAAGTTTGGGCACTTACTGATCAGGGATGCCTTGCTTTTGCTCTTCGACAGGGAACAAGTGCTTGGTATGCGCATTCGTGCATAAAATAACCTCCTTGGCCGTGATTCTCCCTCGTTCATGGCAGTCAACAATCCATCCTCCCTCGACTCGGGGTGTCAAGTTTTTTACTGGCGCCCATGAAAAATACTGGAAGCTGGCATCGGTCGTTTCCAGTGCCAATCGTACTAAGGCTGTGCCCAGTTTATGGGGATGTACCGTTCCAGTGGGTGATTTGACCAAGGCGACGGCTTCAGGGATACGAGATAGCTACAAAGAGACGTTGAGATGACTGCTTCGCGCACGATCCTCACCTTTTTGGTCTCTTCTTCGTCGTCGATGATCTCCCAGTCCGGCTTCATGCCTTTATGCCGCTCGCTCTTTTCCCATGCAGCGAGATAAGCTGTTGCTGTCTTGCGGACCGCTTGCAGCCGCGCTTGGTTTACGATCACTGAGGTGTGAGCGTGAGACGGTCGATCCAGCGTACCTTCGTACTTGAACCCCTTCCAGAAGTCCACGTCGAGTTTCTCTGCAGAAATCAGATCTTTGGCGTATGCCAACGTGTCGGTCTCGTTGGCGAGCACCTCAAGTGCTTGATCAGGGGTGAGACCTAATCCACCAGCAGCGAGTGGAGAGACGAATTTAGCGAAAGCAGTGAATGTGTAGGGCGCAATGTGTCCGCCATTTCGACCCGCTGAAGGAGAGATTAGTACCGCCTGGGGCAGAACACCCACTGGCACCGGAGCAGAGATCCTTGGCTTCGAGGAGAACCACCGACTTGTTAGGACCCGCAGCGCCTGGTCGAGTAAGCTGGTATGCCAGAGACGAGCCCGTCATGCCGCCGCCGATGATAACATAGTCGACCACTGCGGTCGGGAGAGGGTCTCTGGCGCCGTGACCCCACAAAGCCGACAGACCTTTATTCTGGTCGATGTGATCAGGTTGGATTTTCAGTCTTCAGCTTACCGTCGCCTGCCAATGGGAGACGCTTGACGTCCATGGTTGCGGGAATGCAGACATGGCGGCTATTGATAGTAATCACCATTAAGATCTGCAGGAGTACTGCTTCGTAGGGATCATTTCATCAGCCTGACGCAATTGATGGGCTACACGAGGTCTTACGCAAAAGTGGAGGTGAATCGCGTGGGTCGGCAGATAACAAACAACCTTCGGACGAAATGGAGGAAAAAGCTATGCATGCGAGAAAAGGACAGCATCGGTTCTCGCCTAAGTGATATGTCTCGGTAAAGGCGTGGACCTATCTACCACAGCTGGATTGACATGCTTTAAGATGCATTTACGAGCAAGATTGTGGTCGGGCCTCTATCTGCACAATCGATCCGGCCGAAGATCTGTTCACCATGATGGATGAGTCTAGCCTGGGTATCAGCGTCACATGAAGTATGCCGGGCAGGACCCCATCCTCCCTCTGCAGGTACCCACATGCGTGACAGTAGTTGGTGTCTCATGCACACAGATATTCACGTGATCGCCTAACACCGACACGAAACGTTTTCGCCTAAAAGGCTCGATATTCGTCGTCCGCCTCCGATCTGTAACTCCAGAGACGTATCGCGTATCCGCACTGGACTCGGCACATCCTAATCTTACCTGCTCGTAAGAGCGATACACGCGGCTTCTAGTAGCGGATATGAGGTACGTCAAAGCGATAATTCAAAACCTGTGTGTGGGCCTCGTTGACGGGAAGCTTATGAATAGTAGAAGATACTGAGACGTATCGGCCGGTGACTTAATTCATTGAGCCGGTCTCGAAGAGCCGTCGGCTGTATCTGTGCTTGTCCGGCGAGCCATGTCTTTCTCCAGCTGTTCATCGTCGAATTCGCTCTTCAGTGAGTCCGAAGCAGACGTAGAGACCGTCCGGCCAGCGCAAAGGCGTACACCACCTATCCCCGGCCTATACATCTTTCCACATCTCCTGCCATTCGACGATATCCGTCAGTGTCCTATCCGCCTCCGCATCAAGTACTGACGGACAAGCCTAGAATCCCTCCTGAGCTATCTGGCCGAGGAAGATGTATTCTTAGGAGGGACTCGCGATCAAGTCATGTTGTTCTCGCATCTCTCTCCACCCCTTCATCGCCTTCTCGCTCGTCTCGAACATCTCCTTAGGCCGCTACTGCCGCCGTCGACATTTCATACCCTATTCAACCAAAAGCTACCGCGTCAGGTGATATACAACCTGTACCCCGCTGGTCAAGGCATATCTCCCCACGTAGACCTACCGCACCGATACTCGGATGGGATCATAGGCGTATCCTTGGTCGGCAATACCGTCATGACGCTCGAGAATGGGCACGAGCGTTACGATGTGTACCTCCCCTCCAAGTCCATCTATGCCTTGACGGGCGAGAGCAGATGGGAGTGGAAACATGGGATTGAAGGGAGACGTGAGGATGTCGTCGAGAGCGAGACTGAGTGCGGGCGGACGGAGACCATGATCAGGGAGACTCGTGTGAGCATAACGATGCGGTATCTGAGAGAAGGGGCGGATGTCTTGTCATGAGGGAATCCGTCACATCTCGCTCGATATCCCAATGTATCCTTACTCGAGCTCTTTACTTTTTCCTGGGCGACTTTCTCGGGGTCCCTCTTCCCACTTCGACGGGACTCTTGACGACCTTTGTCGGAGCGGTCTCATCCTTAACACTGAGCACCGAAGAGTTCTTAGCCTTCCCTCTGCTCGCCCTGCCGGTCCTCCAGCCCATCGTCGAGACAGTGATCACCCGAGCTGCCAATAGACTTCCCATGAGCAACGCACAGATGGCCCGGGCAACGGGCTGCTCTATTTTCTTGCCCGCTTTGCCCCGGATGTCCTCGGGCAGGACCATCTCCAACGCATCCCCTACCCATCCGGTCTCCTCATGCGCCCTCATCAAGCCTCCATACACTAGTCCGACCGCCATCGCGCCCCACAGATCCAACGTGTCCAACAACCCTCCATTCAATATCGTCGGTTTGCCCACTTGGTAATTCTCCCCCGCCAAATTTAGCGACTGCATGATCCATCCGCCAGAGCACGCTGCGAGGCCGGATAGGACCACTTCTGTCCACCAAGAGAAGGCGCCGAGAGATGAGATCCCAGTGATGGTGATGCCCCGGGTAATCCCATCGACGTAGGCTCCGACGAGGTTGAAGAGCAAGGTAGGAGCGGTCTTGACAACGAATGAGGAGAGACCGGTAGGAACGAGGAGTGTATAGACAGTGGTGTAAACGATCCATGGGGTAGGTGAGATCAGCCATGAGGGGGGTTGTGAGAGCAGGAGGGAGACGACGGTTCCTCCTCCCCCTGAGTCGGTGTCAGTAACCTTTCAAGGCAAGCGATGATTGGGACGTACAGCACTGGACTAGGTATCCAAAGAGATCTTGCAACGTCGACACCTTTCTTCTACCCTTCGTAGCTCCGACCCAGAGCGTGGTCACCCTGGCCGCGTGGATCGCTCCAAACAAGGCATAAGGAAAGTAGGTCGGATGGACATGACGGGTAGTAATGTGATGGAGAAACGATGATAGCGGTTGTATCGGGGCCAGCGGAAGTGTTATAGGCTGGAGGGGAGCGATCGTCTCTTGGATGGAGGACAGCAGGGATTCGAATGAATGCATCTCGAACAGGTCGATGCAGAAACAAGAGTTACTCTGGTAATAATAAACAAGAAATCTTGTTGGCCGCCGTCTCCGAGTTGGCCCTCGCTCAGGCCATGTAAAGTGCTTTCACGCGTCGCGGACTACATCCACCGGCGCTCAACCGGTTCTCTCTTTCTCATTGTGCTCTGCGGTTCTGCACGCCATCATCAGCACCCTCGTTCCTCCGCGGTTCACGCGACTGACCTTCCATCCCAGATAGCCCTCTTTCTCCTCCTCATGCGCCGTCTTTCTCGTATTCCTTTTTCTCGCGGGCTCATCAATCCCATCGGGTGCATCCTGCATCCATATGACATCAATCTCTGCGACTGAATTCCCGGGCGACCAACTCACGAGACCCATCACCAGACGTCGCTTCTTCATCCCCGCTTCCAACTCGCTCCACCAGCTCCTCAGTTGCTTCACCAAAGCGAGCTCTCGCACCCCTCTGGGATTGAGCCAATCCATGAAATCTTTCACCTGCATGACCATTCTCAGCATCTTCTTCATCTTCAGCTCGCAGACTCACCTGATCGGGCGTGTCGTACATCCCCCATTCTCCTGGAGCCAAGCTACCGCCCTCCTCCTTTGCCCTCCTCCCCTCGCATTCCTGTTTACTCATTTCCGCACTCTGCCTCCACCATTCTAGATCCATCTCGTCCACACCCTGGAGGTACAATCTTCCCGTACCATACGTCACACCCCTTTCATTCCTCAGTGGTGAAGAGCCGAGACCGTCCATCCACCAGATCTTGTTCCCGAATCGATCCCAGCCGAGAGGTCTCGCTCTCAGGGTGTACATGTACGAGCGAAAGTCGTAGTCGAGCTCTTTCAATCGATCCAGAGTGACCTCTTCTTCCTCCTGAATTCTCTTCTTCTCGATCGATACCTTGTCATTCGCCAGTTTTTCAATCTTCATCGTTTCCGCCAGCTCTTGGGCTTGAGCCTTCTCCACCTTGATTCTCCTCCTCGATGCGGCGGCATGCGAAGGCCCGGACTCAAGAGGTATTAGGTGCGGGGTCGAAGAGCGGCTCTCAGAGCCGTCAAAAGGTGGTGGCGATAGGTCCAGCTCATCCGCTTCGGTTGGAGTTTCTTCCTTCTTAGTCGTGGAAACATCGCCATCGGCATCAACTTCGGCTTCACCGTCTTCTTCTCCCTTCTTCTTCGGATCGAGCACCTCTTTCTCAGCAAGGCTGATTCCATATCAGTTCGGATCCCGTTCACAGCATAACGTAACTCACATCCTTTTCCACTCCCGCTTGACTTCTACTTGATCCTTTCGCACTTCTGTCAGAGCCGCAGTCGACTCCTCGAGGAAGTCGCGGATTGATGTCGTTTGCGCAACCATATCGATCAAGAAGCTGATGATTTCCAGCTTGTGAAGAAAGTGCAGGGAGCAATATTTCTTCTCTGGCTTCGCGCCCGTCAGACCGCCAGAGGTTCCGTTGCCATTGCTGGGACCCGTCGACCAGGTCGGCCTGGTTGGAGCTGGTTTGTCTTCGAACAGCAGATCCAGGAGGTTGTCGAGATAGTTGGGCAAAGTCTCTAGCGTCGCCCTTTCCCACAAGCATCCAACTAGAGCTCCCTCCCAGCCTTTCCTGCCTTCTTTGATACTCAGGGGCTTTGTCGACCAACTGTGGGCGAGGCTCTCTGCAGCGGATCGTATGGTGTCGGCGGTAGCTCCCTTTTTGCCTTCCCAGTAATCCATGTTATTTTCGGGCAATTCGCCAAAGGTCGCTAAGGGCCGTACGGTCTCGTGCCCAGAGTGCCCATCTCGGATGAGCGCGTTCAGAAGGGTGGAATGAATCTCGGTGATCAAGGGAACAGGTGATGTCCAAGGATCACTGTGGTAGAGTGATTGTTCGAATTCATCCAGGGTGAAGGGTGACAACGCCAGTGGTTTCCTATCCAATATGGGATCAGTTCCAATACTTGCCTTGCAAAAAGGACGGGAAGCATACCCCATGACATTCAAAAAGCTCCAAGCCATCAGGAATTTCTCAAAACTATCTCCAAACGGCAAATCCTTGATCAGAGGCGGCCGTACTTTCAACCTCCCAGCGACGCCATCTCTCTCTTCGACATACTCTACCAGCAGATCTATAGTTTAACTTCATCAGCTTTCCTCTTCGACATATGCACAACCCAGAATCACCTTCTGCCGGATACTTCAGCGCCTTTTTCTTGTCCTCCAGTGTTTCCACCTTTTCCTCTTTCAAGCCATTCTTGGACTTCTTCTTCGGCTTTTCGTCTTCCTCCACACCTAGATCGCTGTCATGACCTATCCCCAAACGACCTTCCCTCTCGCGTTTCCTCTTCTCCAACTGGGCGATCCTAAACTGGAGATGACCCTCTTTGATCTCCTCCGACATCTCGGTTGGTATTCCATATCGATTGGCGATTGGCGGTTTGACCAGCCATGGGGAGTAGACAGCCGGATCTCGGGTTACGCAATCTCGGATGAAGCGTTTGAGCATCGCTCGTGAGAAGTTGATACGATCCCGACTGCACAATTGAACACAATTGATGAGCTGAATTGCAGGAGGAAAACCAAACACCCACCTGATTTTATCTGCTTGGACTTCCATAGTGCTCGATTGCCATTTCTCCCCGCCGTCGCCATTCTCCTCCACGAGTCCCGTCGCACTCCCGTTGCTATAGTCCACCGCTATTCCTTCCTCTGCTCCTTCCTGCACCAAACGGACCGAGTAAAAGTATTTCATCGGATCGTCCTTTGCGAGCACCTGCTCGTTCGACACGGAAAGATCCGTAGCGTAGGGATGAGTGGAAGATCCAGGCGGTAGGGATTTAGGAGGGAACGTTGTCACTATGCGGGCGAGAAACTTGTCTCCCGTGACATCGACAAACACCTCTAGACGTGACAACAGACTGTTAGCAGCCGAGTCGTAAAACTAGAAGCAGGAAGCTCACTCTCTTCATCAAAGAACCGGTTGGCGAATCGCTCGTATAGCTTGTCTGCTAGATGATCCAGCTTTCCCTCGATCTCTGCAGAACATGCGCTGTCAGCGGTTGTCATGATTGCTTCTGGAAACTCACGAAATTGGACAGCACTGAGGACGGCTTTCTTGAGCTGTCTTGGAAAACGCGAATGGAGCTGTCTGATCTCCTTGTTTTCCGACCGCAAAGCATCGAAATATGTAAGACCGGATTTGGCAGACACTGCAAGACGTTACTCAGCTCCTCCTAGAGCTCTCACATCGCGTTCCCTCGTCAAACATACCTTCGCACTGAAATATTGGCTGGAGATAGAAAGCGATCCTGGTAGAGTATGATCTTCGTCGACATCAGTGGTTATTGTTGACGGTTTGCGGATTGCGAACTCACTCGTAGTCCAGAAACACCTCCCCAGTCTCTTGAACGTACCAAACGTCCACGTTCTTCAGACGCCATCCTGTTCCGCCGAGTCCGTTCACTTCCACACCTCCCGCGTTCCCATTGACAGCTTTCGTCACAGTGGACTTTTTGACGCCTACTCCCAGAGCCTCCGGTACCAGCTCACCCCTCAAGGCAGACAGTAGTCTGTCAGCTTGCTCTTCGTCGTCTTTTCCGTCCACGGGTAGCTGTGAGTGTTGCACGGCATCGACCGGTGGTAAGGGAATTTTGGATTTTGATTTGGTAGGCGAGGTGATGGAGGGATTCGGAGAGGTGCCAGAGAGATTGGCGGGCTGAAGAGGGTGAAGTACGGAGGAGAGAGGAGGAAGGGGAATGAGAAGGACAGGTTTCTTCTTGATCAATGGCATCGTTGATGGATGACGTGGTGGCCAGGGGTCAGTATACGAGAGGAAGGAGCGATATGTCTTCTATTTCCAGTGCCACAACAGCTCGTCCAGAGTGAATTCAAGATGTTGCAATTACGTTGCAAGCCGGTGCTGGATGTAAGAGGATGCGGGCCAATGAGTAGGAGTCGTTATCGTATACACTGCAGAACTTTTCTTTGGATCCTCGTGCGTGTAGCGGACCAATGCAGTAGGCCCGACGCGTCGCGATGCACGTAAGGAGGGAGGGCGATGTTGTGTGAGCGATCGAGAGAGGATCGAGAGTGAGTGGGAGATGGAGGGAGGAAAGAATGAACGATTTGACGAGACGAGGTGGAGATGCTTTGGGTTCATGAAGGGACGGAGGATAGGCAACCGTCAGGTGGCACATTGGGAAAACAGTCAAATCCATGCCCGTAATGCGGTTTCTGCATACAGATCACACAGAAGAAGAGACGAATTGGAGCGCAGATCATGACATACTCCCCCAGCTCGACTCTGACAGGCGTAGCATACTTTTCTGAGCGGGAATCAACGCGTAGGATATCAAGAAAAATCCCAGCAGGAAGACTGGAGACGGACGGCGCGCGTGTTTCCAATATTTCCAAAATTAATCTTCATTTCTCCAAAAAGCGTCATACTTACTACAACTTTGACCTATTTTATGGCAGCTCAGCTGGCGATCGTCGTGAAGACCTCCGTATAGATTGTCTCGTTCTATGGGGAACTCCCTCGAGCCAAATGGAGAACGGCAAAATGGCAAAATGGCGGTCACATCCGGGTCGGCGCGTCACCTTGCAAGAGAGATTCGTGGCGCAACTGGGTGAACGTGATCGCCAAGGAGGACCTCATTATACGTTGACCTTAATGCCTCTGTCATGCTTGGACTACTCTAATTTCATATTTGGACATTGCGGTTCCCTTTGTTAGGGAACTTCTTTCTACTGCTAGCTAATCTATTGTTTTAGTCTATTCTAGTTTGTTTCTACGTATCATCTAGTTCACAACGAAAACTCATCTTTCCACCAACACAGGAAGGGTTCATCACGACGAACGTCTAAAGTAGCCAGACCCAGAAGCGACCAAGTCGCGTGGTGGGGGGATTGGGGTCGACATCGACCTCGGGCCCCGGGATCTGAGAAGGGCGTCAGGTTTGAGCCGACTGTACCAACAACCCACTCACGTTGGACACCAGATCAATCTTCACGGGAGCTTTGAAGCCTGGCCGCCCAGTAGAAAGCCAATGGCCAAGCACTAGGCCAAGGAAGATCGGAATGTTGATCTGAGATGGGCAAAAGACGGCCGTCAGCACCCGTGTATTCGCCACTGATCACCTCGCTCGAATACTTACGTATGACTACCTGCTGTCAGTCTTGTGGCATCATTGAACGGGAAAGGACTAACGATGATGAAATTGGAAACGGTCCAGTTTCCCCTGATGAACACATAGAAGCCGTTGAAAAAGATGATGATGGCGCACCAAGCCAGACCATAATACGCCGGTAGAGGCTGGATTTTCAGATACAAATATGGTGAGGCTGACCGATCTCGGCCTTGAGAATCCATCGCACTCTTCCATCGGATGAAAGCACTTTGGACGAATCAGTGCTGGGCTTTGAGATGTGAGCAATGTTTGGGACCTACACGAGGATGCCGCCCCACGTGAAGAACTGAGCGATCGAGGTCAAATTGTTCAGCCAGTTCAGCACTGTGACCGCCTCGCTAGATAAGGTCATGAACGAGAGTAAGGCGAAACAGGAGATGAGGGCGACAGAAGGCAGAGGCAAACCGCCTTTGGTGGTTTTGGCAAAGAATTTCGGAGCCTGTCCACGAAGAGCCAATCCATACAGCTGTTCAATTTGGTCAGGTGACTGCGACGTGATGTCGGTATACTGACCATTCGGGATCCCGAATAGATGTTCTGGTTCGCCGTGCTCCATGCGGAGCACAACACCCCTGCGTTGATGACGCTAGGCAGGACCTTCACCCCAGCTCGCGTGAAGGCAAGGACGAATGGCGATTGGGCCTGATGGTAGAGTCAGTTGCGTTAACATCACGATGTTCAGCTACCCACGGCATTACCGGTCGATTTCAACAGACTGGAGTCGTTGTAAGGGACCAGCATGCCCGCAATCAAAACGCCGAGGACATAGAATACAAAAATTCGATAGAAGAGCTTTCTGACCGCCTTGGCCGTGTTCACCCGGGGGTTTTCCATCTCACCGCCTGTCATTGCAATGGACTCGATACCACCAAAACTGACCATGAAAACACATCAGCGAGTGCATCGAGCTCACCATTGAGACAATGATAGACTCACGAATAAGCGGCTTGCACCAAAGTGTAAAACCAGCCGCAAAACTTTCCGATCGAGCCAGTCACGATGTACGGGGCAAAACTGGAGATGCTTGTCAGTGCGGACGAGAAGATGTCATGAGGTTGAACTAACGCTCCAGGGTCCTTCCAATATCGCTACATGCGAGGTTAGCAGAACTCAGACGGGAGGTTGTGAATTATATGGGAAGGTTACAACTTACGAAACCGATTCGCTCGTGATTAGGACCCCCTCCGAGATCGCTATGGCGGGGTTGTTAGCACATACAGATGTCACGGCTTAGAAATGGCATACACAACGAGTCCGGCCAAAATGAGGCCAAGGATCAGGAAAATTTTGAGCCACGAGAAGAAAAACTCCGCTTCCTGTGCAGCATCTCAGCAATCGTTATCCATCGACTCATCGAACAGTGCTCACCCCGAACGCTCGAACTCCCAGGCTACCGAGATTCAGCTCGAGTAAATGATACCAGAACGTTCACGCACAAGCTGATGGAAACACTCAGGACAATCAGCATGACTAGGAAGCCCGCCGTTTTCGCAGCGGTCATCTCTGTCCAGAAGCCGATAATGATGCTCGCGGCAATGAGTTCACTGGGAAGACTCAGCGCAGCGGAATACCACTGCATGTAGCCTGTGAAAGAAGGACCTTCATGAAACGGTTCTTTAGCACGTCGACGATTGGCTCACCGATGGCGAAGCCGAAAGATGGGTGGACATATCTTTCCACGAAATGGATATAGCCACCGGAGACAGGGGCAAAACACTATCAACGTCAGCTCGGCCAACTGTCTTTCCGGTGCGCACCATCATTTCCCCCAGAGACCAGATCATTGCCCACACAAGGGACCCGATAGTGGCGTAGGCCAGCAAGGCGCCAGCTGACGGGGGAGTCCATGCATGAGCCCAGACTCCATTAATGAGAGAGAGAGCTTACCTGGACCTGCGTGAGAGATAGCCTTGCCACTGCCGAGGAACAATCCCGTGCCAATCGCTCCGGCAAGCGCGACTGCAGACATGTGTCAGCTTCCCGTTTCCCAGATCCAATGACAAGACTGACTCATTTGGGCATGTCTTGGCTTCAGCTTTCGACGGACTCCATCACGAAGGTGGGTATGGACGTCGATAGGTACACCGCTGATATCAATGCAGGTCAATCCCTCACGAGAGCTTGTATGAGAGGCAATGGGTCTTACTCGCTGTCCACATCGTAGTAATCGCCTGCGCCGACGACCTCAACCGTCACCTCACCCAGGTCAGCGGCACTTTTGCTCTCAACGTCAATCTCCTTGCTCATGTTGGTGATAGCTGTAGGAGAGCAGAGGGTTGGGGCCGTCGAAGCCGAGAAGGCCTCTCCTTTATGCCGTTTCGGCAGATAAGGACAGCTCCTCGTATTCCCAATGTGGTGTCTATCAGCACCCTAGACCTCGCTTGTGCGGCTGCGGGAGGAGGTTCCCGTTCGGTGGGGCCCGGTGAATTCGCCATTGACTATCAAGGTTCTTAACGGTGGTTGATCTACTTGCCGAACACATGCCGGGAGGCACAGCGTCTTGGCGCTTTCTCAGGACGAACTCTGAAAACCTTCTTTAATCCCGTCAGGAATTCCCATCCTGGAGTGCTTCCGCGTTCATAGTCCAACCTACTTGCTCACTCTTCAAGATCACCCCCCTGTCCCCTATGATAGCTTTGTCAGACCGGACTTGACCTGTGTCTTATTGGACCAAACGGGAGGAGCAACCTAGGAAGTTGCCGCTGTGCCTGACCTCGGCAATTGCTTATCTCGGGGATATCCGATGGATACCCTATGACGAGAGAGCAAGCCAGTAGTCGACCGGGAGGCATTGGCTCCGCCTTCTGGCTTGGGCCGTGAGGATTGAACCGAAGAGGACGGCATGGTCCAGATAGCCAGGCACCTAGAGATCAGAGCACCAAAGCCAGCCTCCAAGATCCCACAACTGGTACGTATACGCCACGCGGAAATCCGGGCAAGTGCGACCGTCGGATGTACCGACTGGTCGAGGAGTGAGCCGAGGAATGCGGTACATGGGATCTAGACCGACAGCTTATGCGTTGGGCTAGATGTATTTGCAGTACAACGAGGGAATGGACGGTTCTCTTATCGCCGAGAGCAATAGCTCCTGGATGCATCGGAGAAAGACTTCGAACACAACTCAAGAGACGCTAAACAACAGCTTCGTACCACGGTTATGTACATCGTAAAGTGCCTATGAGATGACGCGACTCTCGCCATTCGCCAACACCTGTCAGCAGAATCTAATTCCGATTGACCTCTTCCGCGCCCGTGTGCACATGTGAGGTCGTCATGAGTCGTCATAGAGTATGCTCCATTGGTGTACATAACATGCGAACATTCATCCACTGGAGCCAAAGTGAATCGACTCATCGCCAACGCGAAATAGGTCCCTTGAACTCTCGGTGAAGTCCCTCAACACGTCTGCGGTCAGCCAGTCCTCCGTGAATAAGAGATCTTGTATATCGGCCAATGACTCTGCACCGAGTGTAAGTTCAAAACGACACTGCCGTCGAGCGCAAAAGTCACCTTGAGTCGAGCCACCCAGCTCGGGTAGGGGTGCGATCAAAGCCTTTATGCGGTCCGTCCCGTCGACAGCCGGCATCGATCGTATTAAGATCTTCAGTCTCGGCATCGCTGCCTCAGCAACATCCCATCCCGCATCGCATCCCCTTTGAACGACAATCACGGTTCGCTCGACCAGTTCGAGAGCTTGCTGCCAGGTAGCCAAGTGTGCGCTCATTCGTGTCTCGTTCGTAAACGTCTTGATGGCGATACGGAGGAGGAAAGCGACAGCATGAGAGATGAGATACGACGACCCTGCGCGTTTCATAAGCCGAATCAGGGGACTGGCGCTGGTTCGTTACTGACAAGGTGTCCAGAAACCAAAATAGTCCTCCGTTCCCAGCGTTTCCAGTGACGTGACGCAAGTCTTGATCACTTCCAGAGCTTGAACAGCGCGTGAGGAGAAACGTTGCGGGGATAGCTGACTGGCCTCCTCCAAGCCTAACCTGCACACTAACATTTCGATCCCGTGTTGGCAGAGTTGCAAGTTACCTACGGATGAATAAGCAGGGTCACGATGGAATTTGAGATGTCTCTTCCGAAGGCACTCACGATAACCATGCTGAGCAGGATGGAGGTGTAATCCCCGGTCGATCACCTCCAGGGCGCTGGCAGCCTTGCGCAAAGCCATCCCTTGACGACCGCTAGTGAAGTTCAAAGACTGATTATCGCCATTGAGGTACGGCAGGAGTGTATCGAGGATAACTGTCAGTCTGCAGGTGGCGATGTAGGTCGAAATAGAGCCTTGTTCGCCTCCTTCATTCGTGCCGTCCCAGTCGTCGTCCCGCAGTGTGGGTATGGGTACGCTTTCGGGATCCAATATGTTTGACGGTCGACCATAAACGAACGAGTTCCTAGAAAGCCATGCTTAGCTTCTCTCACCTCGCCCGTCTGTCTCCTCACCATTTGTCCGCGATGCAGAGTGTCCACCACACTCGTTTTCGGACACTCAGTTCCCAAGCTGGAAGTCGCCAAGTAGAGCAATCACGGTGAAGACCAAGTATCTGAGCCGCTCCTAAAGCCTGCTATCGATCAGTGGGCTTTAGACGACCTGATCAACGATCCCTTACCCGGCAGATGGAGGTATGGTTGCCGCCCGGATTCTGAACTGGACGACCGTAGATCTCGAGAAGGGCGAGTTGTAGCGTCTGTAATCGAGGCTGTCGATACTCATTGTCAAGAAGATGAAGTACCAAAGTCCATAGCTCCTTAGCATGCGCATGGAGTAATGGGATCATTACAGCCGAGTTGGCGAGAACTCCGACCAGGAGAGCATGCGGGAAAGGACCAGCGCCCTCCAGAGCGAAACAAGCGGCCTGTAGGCGTACTCGATTGACGACAGGGAGAGCGGGCCATGTCCGCTTGAAGAATCTATCCGTGGAGTGAGTAAGGATACCATACATCCCGGGCGGGCGTCTCACAATTGAACGAGACGAGAAGGTAGCTCTTTGTTTTGCGTCCGAAGGATCCGTAGCGCCATGTCATACGTTGCTTCTCCTTGATACGCGGGATTCGATTCGCCATACACCTTGGAGGGATTCCTGAGAAAGTAGACCGGATCTCGAGGATCGCCGACCTGCCGATAAGTCAGGTTTTCGATGGGGCCGTTTCCAGGGCTCGTCGAAGTCGTCGCCGAGCTGGTGGGCGGGTTGTCCAGCGTGAGCAGGGAGAAGGCCCCGGAACCAAGATAATGACTCTCTTCCTGGTTATTGATATCCAAGTCGAGAGAATCATAGTATACATTCTCATCCTTTGCGTTGTTCAGCCTTTCCCTACCTGATCAAGGGAAGCACTGACGGCGTCGAGATCCAGTCCACACAGCCCGTCCAAGAACCTGGAAAGCGGCTTTTCTGATGTATCGGGCATGTTATGGCTGCTGCTGCTACTCCTCTCCCCGTTGAGTGGCATCCAAAGAGACTCGGATGTCGAGTGAAACAACACCTCTGCGCCGTCCAGGGAACCGCTTCTGTGACTCGCCAAGGTCCCTGCGGTACCTTGTCCTGCTCCATGGTGCCCCTCACTCTCCCGTTTGCGTTTTGCAGGTATGGTCTCAAAGGTACATCGTGTCTGGGCTTTCCTACACGCCAGGCATGGATCGCCCCGGTCCAGTATACGACAAGACTGCTTAAGCCGTCGACAGCGATCACACGGACGATCCTTTCGCGACCGCGGGGGCCGAAGGCTGGATGATGGTCAGACGAGACCAGCGACGTACTCACTTTTGGCCGGTCTCTTGGTTCATATTAGGTGAGCGTGCGCCCAAGATGGATAGACGACGAATAGCGCATTGGTTTCGGCTAAACAACCGGCGAACGCTCAGGTGGCACTTCAAGGGCAAGCCGGTCTCTCTGGTCCCCCAGACTTCGATTTGCAGTCATGGCGGACCCGGACCGTTGGAGCCCACTACTCACTTGCATGATACAGACCATGCAAACCACCCGAAGTCCAGTAGCCTTTACGATGTATCTGTTTTCGTCCACGTACGGCCAGGGCGCGACTCTGGCACTGTCTCGGCTCATTGTTTAGATTAGTTGGGATCCCTGGAATTAGCATTAGACTTCTCTCTGAGAGTATAAATGGCGCCGAGGTTACACAGACTACACAGAAGAGAATACCAGAAAGAAGGATTTTGCTTCCAAAGCAACAGTTCTCAGTCGAGTTTAGGTCAGTCTCCTGACAGAACGTAACGCGTTTATCTGCCCAAAGCTTGCGGAATGACGCGGGATAAGCCCTCCAAAGACGGTGCGAAGATGCGAAGTATCTCCCATCCCAAGCTCTGTCGTCATGCTTCCCTCATCCGCAACGATCGGGACGCTGAACGGCCGTGAAATCCACCCCGACCGGCGAACAACCGGCCAACCGGGACGGTAGATAACACCACTCCGGGCTGATTCTTCCCCGGTGCACGCTCACAACTATACCCCATATATACGACTGGCCTTCGAAAGACTTTCAGAGTGCCACGTTGATCGCTCCATAAGCACTTGTTCTCGACATGGAATACGCAGACGACACAAAGGCTGATGCCAAGACGACCGTTGCTTACGCAGAAGATATTCCAGCTCATGGCGATGGTGCCCTTGCTCTATTGCACCAGCAAGAGAAAGTGAATGTCGATGAGATCGATCCGAACGTCCTCAAAAAGCTGGTTCGCAAAATCGACATGGTCCTGTGAGCAGCGAGACTGAGTGCAAAGCTCTGCTGATCTGATCAGCATGCCATGCATGATGTTGGCCGACTTTTTTCAATATCTTGACAAGTCCTCTATCTCGTACTCCAATCTGGTCCGTATCGCCTGTGGCTGGTAGATCTTGTGCTAACGAGACCACAGTTCGGTATCCAAAAAGCGAATGGCTTGCACGGAATTCAGTTTGCATGGTGAGCTTGAGCGCAACGAGAGCAACCATCGCTCATGACTCTTCTCAGGCTGGGGTCCATATTCTAGTGAGCTGCGGGTGTTGCTGATATTCTACTGGACTAAACTCAATTGATGATTAGCTGTGGATATCTCTTCTGTGAGTGTCATGATCCGAACTCCGGAAACACCCACTGAATGGAGCTATAGGGGAACCGGCGGTAAGTGGCTATGGTCGATCATCTCCGCTCCATCTTTACAAGTAGCGCCTCTATCCTAGGTTTCCTACCTTCTTGTTCGAGTACCGATACGTTACCACCTAGGTGAGTGACAAAGAAGGAAGGTGCAACGGGACTGATCGTTATCCGTCAGGCTCTGCCGTATTCGTATGGGGTGTAGGTATCCCTTTCTCGCCCGAAGTCACGCTAACGAGATAACAAGGCTGTGCTGGGTCTGACCGCTGCATGTCATAATTTCGCTGGTCTGGCAACGTGTAGATGGATTTTGGGCATGGCAGAAGCTGCTGTGAGTAGGATGCTGGCCAGTGCCACGACCAATCTGACATTCAAGCAGATGGTCCCCCTTTTGGGTACGATCACTGGGATGTGGTGAGTACCCTCCGCCCTGGCTTTGCAAGCCTTTCCCAATTACCCTTGCTACTAGGTACACTAGAGACGAGCAAGCGACCAGAGTTGGCTTCTGGTTCGGTAGCGTGGGAATGGCTCAAGTCATCGGCGGAGCGTATGTCCTGGCGTACAGCTTTGGTGAAACGCTGACGCTAGCAGAATTGCCTACGGCATGTACGAGTACCAGGGGACTGGTAAGCAGTCCCTGCGGCTCTGCGCCATGCGCTGAAAACGCGAACAGTCGTAAAGCAATGGGAGTTCATCTTCGTTGTCCTGGGTCCCATTACTGCCATCTTCGGTATCGTTCTGGCCTTTGTAATCCCCAACAGTCCGGCGACTGCGTGGTTCCTCACCTCGGAAGAGAAAGTCTTGGCCGTTGAGCGAATTCGATCCAACAAGACCGGGACAGTCGCCACCGAGTACAAGACCAGCCAAGTCTGGGAGGCGTTCAAAGATCCTCGGATCTACCTCGCCACCCTCTCCGTCTTTGCTGCGTCTGTACCGAATGGCGGAATCTCAAGCTTCGGCGCGACCATCATTAAGGACCTAGGATATGCGACGCGAGAGACTACTCTATTGGGCGTGAGTAGATTTCCATAATCGAGACCATCCCTGCTGACCTCTCCCAGATGTCTACAGGGGTTTCCGAAACCGTAGCAATGATCGTTGGCGTTCTACTCTCTCGTCGATTGAAGATGCGATGTAGGTGCTCCTGGGTGCTTTGAGTGAAGATTGACATCCATGAAAGCTGTGCCTGCTATCATTTGCATCTCAATCGCAGTCCTTGGGTCCATCCTCATGATTGCTCTTCCCGAGCACAACAAAGCGGGTCGATTTACAGGTAATTTGCCTCAAGCAGGGACGATGCTGATGCTTAGGCTACTGTCTCATTTTCTGGTGGGCTGTGGGTCAAATGCTGTTCATCCCGTGGATGCAGTCGATGATCGCCGGACACACCAAGAGAGCGTGAGTGCAGATTTGCCATTTGAGCTAATGTCAGGACATTTTACGCCATGTATTCGATTGGGTACGCCGCTGGAAACATTGTGTATGTCCTCTCTTCTTCTTTGTGATTGCCTTGACTCCGTGGACAGCGGTGCACAAGTGTACACCCCCAAGAGCGCTCCAGCCTACGTTCCCGCCAAAATCATAATTCTCGTTATGTTGTGCTTGCATGCCGGTAAGCTCAACAAGATGTCAATGGTCCCCGCTCACTGTGTTCAGTAACGATCGGAGCGATCGCTCTACTCCATAAGCGATGGAATGCCCAAAAAGCAGCTCAGGAGATCGCACCCGAGCAGGAGGATATTGAGTTCAGAGAGTAGGCGCACAGAAACAGAGCCTGGCTGATGGATCAGTCTTACTGACTGGCAGATCCCGTCGTTCGTGTGGCCATACTGATCGGACAGACTTAGAGAAATCTGGGAAGTTTCCAGTCTGGTCGGAGTGATCCAGAGTTGTGTCGTTGACATGCAGGGTATATCATAGATGTTCTTATGATTGTTGCTACGGGTTGACCTACAGGCTGCATAACTAGTTGGGCGGCGAGAGGCTGCTGTCCGAAGCGATCATCGTACGGGTTGTGTACCTGGCAGTGATATGGTCACTCCCTGCTGCATCCATATATCGTCAGAGAATGCTCTGCCTGCAAGATGTCTGGCTTCATTCCTATTCCACTGGACGTAATCGCATAATGTCCGTTCCCCTCCCGAGTTCAATGAAAGGGGTCAGAATGCCACAATGATATCGCCGCAACCCCGGTTAGTGAGGATGGGCCGTATGACTAGCATCTCCCTCCTTTGTCCGTCTCTGCTTTGGCTTTCCATTGTCGTCAACAACGAGTAACGAGTCCACTCTGCCAACTACGACTCGGCCTTCGACAACGTCAAGAGGACTCTCTTCAAGAAGAATAGAGTAACCAAAACAAGCAGGGTACGTCACAGCCGTGTTTCCTCCACCTGCTTCCCTCCCTCCCTCCACCTGACTCCCCTCCCTTCGTCTTCTCTACATCTGCCCGACGTCTCCCGCTCGACAAATCGAATCGCCATCTCTTCCAATCCCTCGAATCCCCTACCACTCCGCATGCTCTCCGCCGGCCGTTTCGGTACCTCGTCGAACAAATCCAAAACACAAACAACCAACCGACAACTCCTCAACCCACCTCAATCCTACTTCCTTCATGTCACCTCATACCATTGTTCGTACCCAAACTATTACTGACGTCTAGCCTCTACGTCTCCGCTATCTTTCATCCTCGCCAAACCGACACCCCTGCTTCACGGAATGTCTAATCCATCCCCTCCGCCAACAGCCACGAAACGCGCTGCCTCTCCTCTGTCGCCCACCACTACTCAATCCGCTGCGAAGCGAGCTCGCGAGGACAACGGTACCACCTCTTCGAAGGAGCAAGTAGGATCGACCAACGGAAAGGGAGAAGGAAAGGGCGGGGAGGCGAAGATGGAGGACGTCAACATGGAAGGGTGAGTCAGAGCGGCTTTGGATGTTTTGGGTGCTGGGCAATGGAAGCGGACGTTCTCTGGGTGGGTGAAGGAGCGACCACGACGCGAAGGAAGGGCCCGATAGACTTTTCAGTCGTTGATCGGGTATTGTCCTTTCTGAGGCCAGGCGACCTGGAGCCTTGGAGTCTGGTCGAGTCCAGCCCGGATCCGAAATTCACAATAAACTTCACCTTTTCTCCTCGCCTCCTTGTTCCGACCGCGACGCTGATTATGCCTTATGCATTGCCCCCCCCCCGTTTTCATCACTCGCCCTATACTTTCTACCCCTCCTCTACATTTCTTACCCCCCGCGACCCATTCGTTCCCTTCTTCAGGGCCGATGCGGGACCATCGACCTCGGCTTCCGCTACCTCTTCGATCCCGAGCGCCCCAGTGCAGGCTGCGGAGTCGCCAGTTCAGCAGATCCAGATGCGGTGTCTGATCGTGACCCAAGACGCCAGCATCATTATTGGAAAGGGCGGATCGCATGTCAACGAGATCAGAGTAGGTCCAATAAGACGATGGCATAGTAGGAGTCGCTGATATGGATTGGCTTACAGGAAAAGTCGAGCGCAAGGGTCACAGTGTCCGAGTCCATTCCCGGGAACCCAGAGAGAATCTTGAACGTTTCTGGTGCTCTGGATGCTGTTTCGAAGGTGGGTTCTCACGATGAGACGCGCCCTGTGAGGCTGACGATCTACCAGGCCTTTGGTCTCATCGTTCGACGAATCAATGACGAACCCTACGACGTCGCTTCTGTCCCTGGATCAAGAGCTGTCACCATCAAATTCATCATTCCCAATTCTCGAATGGGTAGCGTGTGAGCTGAACTGTTCCGGACCTTGTGCGATACTAACATTGCGACGCTTTAGCATTGGTAAAGGTGGATCCAAGATCAAAGAGATTCAGGAAGCTTCAGGAGCTAGGTTAAATGCTAGTGAAGCCATGCTACCTGGATCTACTGAGGTCCGTTTCTGGTTGACGACGCTCCCTCTCGCTGACCTTCTTTTCCAGCGAGTCTTGTCTGTCTCTGGCGTGGCCGACGCGGTCCACATCGCCGTCTACTACATCGGTACCATCCTCCTTGAGTACCAGGAAAGAAATCCGGGCACGGGTACCGGATCCTACCGACAGCAAGGCGCGCCTTCGTCTCGATCAGGCGGATCTTCGTATTCTTCTGCCGGCGGTGCCGGTGCGGGTGCACCCATGTCTGCCGCTCCCGGCATGCAGACCCAGCAAATCTTCATCCCCAATGCCCTCGTCGGTTCAAGTGAGTGCATGGGTTGTCTCTGTGGCGCCATTACTGAACCTTCTGCAGTCATCGGCAAAGCTGGATCCAAAATCAACGAGATCCGTTCCCAATCCCAGTGCCAGATCAGAGTCACCGAGCCTGGAACAGCCGCCACCCCAGGTGCCCCAGTCAACCCGGACGAGCGACTCGTCACAATAACAGGACTACCGGCCAATATCAATACTGCGGTTCACATGCTGTATTCTGTGAGTCACACATCTTATTGGACGAGGATTACTGACCCGCGTTCTGCTTTACAGAGATTGGAGCAAGAGAAGGCCAAGCTGTCAGACGGCGGTCAGTAGGACGATAATGGACCGATATACAGACCGAGCTTAAATGGAAAGAGGGTTCTATCTGTCTGACCGAATATGCAAAGTATGAAAGCGAGCGGTGTCGCCGCGCTCAGCAGAGCCTGTAAATTCCGAGAGGTGTCCGCCGTGATACATTGAATACAGTTCCTATTCAAAAGATGCCAAGCTACATGATTTCGTTGCCCATAGTCGTCAAGCCTCCCCCTAACGATGATCTCCAGGCGCCGACGCAGAATACTCGCTCTCGCTGCCGAAGGTGATAGCGCCTACACGACCCACTTCGATCAGCTCAGATCTCGACATCACCCGGACCAGGACTCACTCTCGCTCAACCCCGCTCCGCTAGCCTTTCGCGTCAATCCCCAACGCTGGCCGCCTCCTCTCAGCTCCTCCATCGGGACCGGGACAGGAGCAACGTTCCTCGAGGCGCCGCCTCCCATCCCCATTCCCATGCCAATGTTCATGCTGACGCTTCGACCTAAATTCGGTTCGGGCGACATAGTCGAAAAGCTGCTGGGAAACAGCGGAAAGCCCGGTCCACGCTCGTACGTCGGGTTCTGGTGCGCATGAGGACTGCCCAGGCCCCGATTGGGCGAGCTGGGAGACGTCATGATCTGCAGTCCGACAAAGGATTTCGAGCGCGTCGGTCGGGTCTCTGGAAGCGGACTAAACTGGTGAGAGGGAGAGTCAAACGGATCGCCCTTGGTCGAGATCCCGAGTCCGGCTTGTTGCGCAGGAGTCAACTTGGACTTTTGCGGGACCGGGGGATGGACTTCCTCCTCGATCTCGCCGATGGTTTCCATCCCTCCCATCGCAGCGGTCAACTCCATCTGCCCGTCATCCTCGACGATTTCACCGAAATCCGCAAACAAGTCTTTTTCGTTATCGAGATCTTCAGGATCCTTGGCCTGAAGCCCTTCGACCCAGACTTGATCAAACTCTTCGTCGTTCTCGTCGTTCGTGCCCAGACCGTCCCAGGAGGCTGGATGACCGTCTTCTCCCCCAACATTGAGCAGCGCCGAATCGCAGCCCAAGCAAACACCCAGCTTCTCCCACAAGGCGACAGAACGTTGTCGAACCGCTTGTCGAGCTTTGAAAATGAAGTCGTGATCACTGCATTCCGCTCGCGTGACTCTGGTCATGTGCTGGACCAACTCTGCCCAATTCCATTCTTGCGGTGGCAATTCTTTCCAGTTGGCCCGCAAGGTGCCTCTCGGGAACGCGGCCTTGACCAGGATGAAGAGCTGCTCGTTCGACGGATGCTTGATCAAGTCGGAGACTTCGGCGGGTCGATCGACAAAGGGGAGAAGCGTCTCCTGGTCGAGTTGAATACACTCGACGGGTTCGAGAGCTAGAGGTTTCTCGGGTGACTCGGTCAGGGATTTCCGTCGAGACAGCGAGGATGCGGACGAGGAGGATTTTCGTCGGCGAAGCTCGGGTTTCTCGTTTCCCCCTTCGGCAAGGACGACGGGCGAGGAGAGGGATTTCGCCATTTCAAAAACGGCTTCCGGGGAAAGCGGCTTCAGCGCATCATCGTTTCCATGGCTGTGGTGGACCCGATGGTGCGATTCGTTGGCCAGCGTCGGCGGGGTCGAAGGAACGCGAGCCGCCGACATGGGCGACATGCCACCAAAGGACGACGCGGCAAACGATCGCCTTGGTCGGAGGGAAGAGGTTGCGGGGACGTCGGCGGTCATGGACATGGAGGTGAATGCTGCGAGTGACGACGACGATTTCGCTCGTCTAGTCGAGGGGTCAGTCATTTTGAGCGTTGAAAATGGGTGATGGACTCACCTTCTCAACGACGTAGCTTCTGCCGGAGCTTTGACCAGAGTTAGTCGCGAAAACAGCCCGACCGGAGGTTTCATCTCCTCTTCCCAATCCCCTCCACCCCATTTCGCCGCCGAGGCGTACACGCTCTCTCGCCGACTGAGCGATCTGCTCAACTTGTGCGTAGAGCTCGAGCGACTGAGGCCACCGCTTGCGTCGGATGCACTCGCGGAAGGCGCGTCGACCGAGCGATTGCGGGTGTGATTCCTGTTTGAGTTGTGGATAGGCTGAAGGGGGGACAGCGATTGGAGCGGGGAGAGGGCGTTCAAGTGTTTAGGTCTGGAAGGGGACGGGGAGGCTCGGAGGTTTCGCATCTCGAGGGGCCGGCCTTGCATCGTATGGACGGCATCTTCTTGCCGGTTCTCGGTTCGAAGGGAGGATTGCGACAATTTGCGGTCCATGGCGCGGCCAGCTGAGGTATCGGCAGAGTGGAGGAGGGACGGAACGTAAGGAGAAGGGAGAAGGTTATGCGAGCGTGGTGACGG
>JASZXS010000073.1:0-51954 GCA_035521475.1 Tremellales sp. Uapishka_1 | reverse complement strand
CCCCCTCCTCCATTCATCCCCCACCCGTGGATCTGGGATCCTTGACCGGATCTACTACGGAAGTTTCGCACGTGTCGATCGATTGGGGATATCTTAGGTTCTAGCCGTATCCCCGCTGTTCGCTTGCGTCATTATTGTAAACAGCATAACTGCATTAGTCATTGTTAGACTTTTGTCTCTCTCATCTCGACTGCAATCAATCTAAAAAAAGGGAGCAGCGTATCCCTCTCCCCTCGATATCAGAATGGATCTCCAGTCGATTCCCACGCATGATCTCCAGTCGGCGCTGGAAGGTATCTCGATCCCGACCCGATCCTCGGACGCGATATTTTCAAACTGGGCAAAGACCTTCACCTGTCGACCGCAGAGGGTGTTTGCGCCTACGACGGAGCTGCAGTGTCGACAGATCGTAGAGCTCGCGAGAAGGGAAGGCGCCTCGATACATCCCGTTGGAGTGGGGCACTCGCCATCCGATCTAGCGTGCACAAATGGGTGGCTGATCAAGATGCAAGGCGTGGAGGGGACCATTAACGTGAGTCCTGCCGTGTCGTGTATTCGGTGTCGAGCTTGCGAGGATCTCGACACCCCAGTATTTCAGCATCGCTGACGCTTGGATCCGTAGATCGACCAGGAAAAGCGAACGGCGACCTTCTACGCCGGCACCATCCTGCATGCCATCCACGCGTCGTTGGCGGCACACTCGCCATCGATGGCGCTGCCCAACATCGGATCCATATCCGACCAGACGATCGGTGGGCTGATCTCGACGGCCTCTCACGGCTCTGGCGTCACCTTCCCCGTCCTCTCGCAGCACGTGCGATCGCTCACGATGGTCTTGCCCCTTCCCGGCGCGCCGATCGTCCGAGTATCGCCCGAACAGGACGCAGATCTGTTCAAAGCAAGTCTGTGTGGCCTCGGTGCCACGGGCTTGATGGTCCAGGTCGAGATCGAGATCGAAGAGGCGTTCAGGCTCGAGGAGCGAAAGGAGGCCAAGACGGTTGAAGAGGTGTTGGAGAACCTGGACACGATCAAGGAGTCGGCGGAACACGTCCGGGTGTGGTGGTACCCGCACGCCAAAGGCATGGTCATTGGGAGGGCGAACAGGACCTATGCTGTAAGTAAGAGTTCTGTTTCCCTCCCCTCCTCGACGCGTGTCTTCTGTCTCAAGTAAATCAGCCTAACATCTGACTCATAGCCCGCACAACCTACCACATCTCTCCTCGCTCATATTCTGAGCTACCACGTCACCCAATTCTTCCTCTTTGTCTCACGCATATTTCCCTCCTTCACCTCTGCCGTCGGTAAATGGGCTTGGTACCTATCCAAGGAGGACTCGCTGGTTGTAGACGACGGGTACAAGGTGCTAAATTTCGATTGTCTCGTGAGTGTCATGATTAGAGCCGCCCCAGAATTTATGCTGAACCTACCTCATTCCAGTTCCCGCAATACGCTTTAGAATGGGCGATCCCCTCGTCGGAAGCGAAGCTTTGTCTGGAAGAGATGCGCGAGTGGCTGGACAGGGAAGCGAGCGACCCCAACGGACTCCGCGTTCATTTCCCAATTGAGGTTCGCTGGTCGAGGGAGGACGACATCTGGCTGTCGCCTTCGTATGGAAGAGAGACCACCTGGATCGGGGTCGTGACGTACCGGTGAGTCAATTTTGCCCGTCGGGGTCCGAGCTCATGGAGAACTTCCAGACCCTACGGCCTTCCGGTGCCGTACCGCAAATTCCACGAGCGATTCGCCTCGCTCCTGGCGTCCCATGGCGGCAGACCGCATTGGGCGAAACAACATTCGCTGAAACCAAAACAGATACAAGCGCTGTATCCGATGTTTGACGATTACAAGGCCGTACTCGAGAGAGTCGATCCGGAGGGCTTGATGCGCTCGGAGTACGTCAAGCGACACATAGAGGGAGAAGACGTGGAAGAGAGATTGTTTAAAGGGAGACTGGCTTAGAGATGGCTTTTAGATTCCGTGCGGTCGCCCGGGGGACAGTTCATCATCCCATACAATATCAACGTCATCAGCATAGAATATGATTCGCTCGACGAGCTTTGACTGTCTCGTCCTCTATCCCGTGATGCTCCAGCGGCTCTTGAATGTGCAAGCCCGGCTTGCCGCGCGAACTCGATATCTAGGAAAGCCCTGGAGCCCCGGAATGCCAGCTTGTTGGCGGACAAAGCGAGCGTTCCATGGAGGTCTGCTTCGGTAAAGCAACAACGATGGCTGCTGCGGCAACAATGACCAAGCGAGCAATCCTGATAGGCCTGGGGTACGGACGGTTACTCGCGCCATAGGTCTAGCTGAAGCAGATGCCTGATAGCGGCGCAAGTTGTTCCGGGAAGACCTTGTTGGCCAGACACCTTCGCAATGTCCTCACCTCGGCGACCATCCTCCACCAGGACGACTTTTGCCCCGTGCGTTTTCCGCCTTCTTCCTTCTCGATCGATTCGAAGGTGGCTGACAGGGAGACCACCTCCGTAGCCCGCAGACAAGGTGCCGTACTCGGCGACTCACCCGGACGTGCAAGACTGGGACGACCCGCCGACCTGTATCCTCTGGCCGGACTTTCGCGCGGCGCTCCGCCACGTCAAGCAGACTGCAGAGCTTCCGCTTGCGCATAGCAGCCACGACCACCTCAACAAACAGGTCGAGATCGCGGTCGAGCCCCGGGTGTACGAAGAGTATGGCGCCAAGCTGCGCGCGTTCGAGGAGAGCGAGCGCACAAAGGGGACAGAGATTGCGTGGTTTATCGTGGATGGGTTCGTGCTGTATTGGGATGCGGTGAGTACGGCCAGTAGGGCAGGTCCATGCAGCTGGGCTGAGGAAGAGGTGGTCACGACAGGAAATCATGGACATGCTGGACGTGCGCATCCTGTTGCGCGTCCCGCGAGAGATCCTGAAGTCGAGGAGAGAAGAGCGACAGACATATGTCCTGCAGCGTGCGTCCCACTTCATCTTCTGATACAACGTTTCATGCATTCATCGTTATTATCAGACCCCGACGACGCCGCCGCCGGTGGGGTGTGGGAGGACCCGCCCAACTACTTCTCCCAGATCGTCTGGCCCGGCTATGTCAAGGCGCACGAGCACGTCTATCGGGACGGCGATGTCGAGCACGGAATTGTCGTCGATAAAAGGATCCAGCTTGTCCATCCGGGCGACGGGGCCGAGGGGATGACGCGGGCGCTGGAGGAATGCTGCGTTGCCGTACTAGAGATGCTGGGCGGATAGAGAGACGATGCATGCCCATCGTGAACAGGCGACTTTGATCTCTGCGCCGTCGGCCAGATCGTTGAGTGTCGGATGTCGTGTCCATTGACTCAGTTTCTCCGGCGCCGAGCTGCCCAGACCGAGTTGACCGAAATCGTCTGCTGGCCATCAGCACTACCTTCCATGAAGCAGGTCAAACTATTGACTCACTCTTCCCCCGGACCCAGACGTCACCATCCAGGACCACAATCTCCCACCCGCTGCCCAGCCCGATATCCCGCACCTCCCCGTCCTCTTTCCCCTTGATCTCGACGAGCTCGGGCGCCCCGCCCCTCGACGATGGGCCCAGGATCCATCCATCGCCGACCTCCGTGAGTAGAGCAAACCTGTCCCCAGCGCCCGTGACGATCTTGGTGATCTGCACCCCCTCGAAGTCGTCAATCATGCGCCACCGGGGCTCGCAGGCTGGCGCCGGGAAACTCAGCTCGAGAAGATGATGCGCCGCTCCGAGGGTATGGATCAGGAAGCGCGACTCGGTCGAGTAGATCCGGAGGGGTTTGGAGATATCAATCAAGGGGTGGTGAAGCGAGCTCGATACCGAGTCCGGGAGGAAGAGGGGAGAGAGAAAGTCTGGGTCCGAATTCGGTGTCCTAGGAGATAACGATAGCCCTTGGTGTCCTGGGAGCGCGTGAGCGGACATGTCGAGGAGCTCGTAACAGGAAGGGGGACGTACGGCGGAAGCTCAAGACACGATCATTGGTCATTCGCACCTCGTCGAACCGCTCAATGGATTTAGCGAATCCCTCCCCCTTCTTCCTTTCCACCTCTGGCTGCTCATTTCCCTCCGCTTTTTCCCCCCTCCGCCCCGACTCCCCGTGCGCCTGGCGATGGACCCAGCCTTCTGCGTCCAGAAACCCAAGAGGCCTGTCCACGCCAATGACCTTGCTTATCCTGGGCAACCTCCTCCGGCCCCTCCTTTCCTCCCGTGGGATAAGCGCATCGATCCCCCATATCTCGCACTCGTCGTCTTCATCTGCAGCACGATGTAAGCTCAGTCCTTGTGTATTGCAAAGCGGAAACGCGAGAGACTGATCGACTCACCTTGGAATATGGTGCAACTCCATCCATGCCATTGGAGCTCGCCTAGCCTCCCGTATTCGAGCAGATGCGGGTCATGCAGGATCGGGAGATCGATTGAAGGGTCAAGATCGCCAGAGACATTGCTGCCGAATACGTATACTCCAGACATGGTGATGGAAGCTCAGTAGCAGGAATTCAATCAAGTGGGCCGTAACACACTCACTCTACAGGATGTCGTCATGTGGAGCTCGCCGCTTGTTGTTGTCCGTGACTTGTTCATGAAGTACATGTACTGACGAAACCAATATGATAGCCAAATACCCAACCTTACAGCCTTGACTGTCCCTCCGTCTACCTCTCACTCTCGTCACCACTACTGGCCGCCGCAGCCCAGTGGCCTTCTCTCGCACCACCGCCCCCTTGTCCGTTTCCATAACCCAATCTCGCTCCCTTTTCTCTCAGATACCCTACCACCTCTCTGCCGCCCCGGACACCCGTCGGGATCGGTCTCTCCCACTCCAGCTTCTCTTCATCCTCTTTCGATGCCTTCAATACCTCTCCGCCCGCCTCCTCTGCGAGCCAATACGAGGCATGCAGCGACTCATCACTCGCCTCCAAGTCCAACAACACCGAGGCTAGTTCCCGCGCAGCTTCGATTCGAAGTCGGAGGACGTGGCGGACGAGGACTCTTGAGGGAACGTGCTTGGGCTTGACCCATTTCTCTGGCTGGATCGATGGTGGGAGACCTACGACCGCCGGAGGGTTCGGAGCGAACAAAGACGAGTCGGCAATGAATGACGGTAAGGGCATCTCGGACGATTTGGGTATCCAGACTCCGATGAGGATTCGCCAAGCAGCAACTAGACGTTTCATCCTGCGAATCACATCAGTTGAGACCAAGCAGAAGTGAAATCAGAAACTCACGCATCATAGTTCTGGTCAATGAGCACCGCATGATACCTCGCAAACATCCAGACTGCTCCCGCAGCAATGGCGAAACCGAGGGTGAATTGCTTGAAGATCGCCCACAAGGTGAAGAAGAGCACGGGATACGTCAAGAAAGACAAGATGATTCCAAAGGTGACTTTCGTCTGCGCCTGAGTTTCGATTTCATCTACCGCCAGATGACCGCCGAGAATGCCGACAACGTAGATGGGGAGGTGGATCAACATGGGGATAAGGAAGAATGGTAATCGTAACATAGACGTCAGCGAGTCTCGAAGGAGATAGAAGAGGGTGGAGAATCGATTGGGAAGGGAAGTCTTGTGCGTCGGGTCGAGGGTCTGCGGAAGGGGAAGGCGCGTGAGAGCGGTGTTGGACAATCGAGAGGATATCAACAGCTTGTGATATGTTACGAGCAGGTTCTTGAGCGACTCGATACTTTCAATGGAAGAGGTCGAGAAGAGATCAACCAGGCTGATGTTCAGCTGAGTCGACCTTGATTACCACTCACGTTTGCGTTACATCGACATAATCTGCCAGTGCCAAGTCTTCCTCTTCTTCCCAGAGGAGTTCTCTCGCCATCGAAGCAGCAAAGGCTGTATCCCTGGATATGTACTCAGGTCAATCATCGCTTCACGAGAGGGGAAAAGATACCTACCAGTCAGGCGAATTCACCGTGAACTTTCGGATTTCGAAATCCACCCTTCTCGTCAATCGCTTCACCGCTGATTTGTCCGCTCCATCCGCTTCACTCATAAACTCCTCCTGATAGTCGTCCATTGTAATAGGTTCCCCATAGCTAAATAATAAAGGAGATCAGCCTTTACGTATAGCACTAGTGCTCTGTCTCACTGGACTGCCACTCTGCTGCGGTACTTGTTCTTGTTAACATAGGCGATGCCCACGGGAACAATCACCGCCTTCGTCCCTGACTTCGGTCCACCGTTCTCCTCAGTACCTTGGAGGTAGCGCAGGTACTCCAGTGCAGTCCACGAGACACCGTCCTTGAGGGCGATCATGCGGGGTTCGGTATGGGACGTGCCCTCTGGAAACACGCCTATGCTTTCCCCGAGAGCGAGCACTGGGTACAGAAGTCAGCAGAGTATGCAGTGCAAAGGGATCCCTTCAAACCCTCGAAGGTTCCTCTAAATAGTTTCTGGTTGTTCTTCGTCTTCCTATCCACAGCTGAAGAACGGTCAGGTAAAGAAATCATAACGCCAAGGCGGCGTACCGATATTTCCGGCATTGCGCAGGAGAGCCCCGACTGCGGGATTGCTGAACAACGAGTCTTTTACCTGGAGCGAGCTGTAAGTCGGGGTTCTGCACTCTGTCTTTGAACTCACCCAGTAGTGGACCGAGAGACCATGAGGCATGGTGCTGCTCAAGACCGCCGGCTATGCGCTGATCAGCCCGCGGGACGTAAAAAGACGTAGACAGTCGCTCACATCTATCGCCATGTTGGCGTGGGAGCATGCACTGAGTGATTGCGTCAACTGATTGTGGGTCAGAGACCGGGGAGTAGCTCACAAAATGATGGGACCCTCTGTAGGAACGTTCTCCTCGCCAAAGACCTCAATCTTGCGGAAGAAGGAGCTAATGGCCGAGGATGCCAGACCGACCAGGGGCTTATGAGTAAAGCCGAAAGGCATTCTGACAGATTATCGTCTGTCCTCTCGTGGAACGGGGAGCCTGTGTATGAGGAGCGGTAAGTTGTGACTGTCGTAGAGTAAGCACGAGATAGGGAAAGGCTAGGCCAAAGTGATGACCCGCAGTGTCTCCCAGGCACGGGATAAAATAGTGATAAAAGTAGGGAATATAAGAGATAAAAGTCCGTTCTCTCGGCATGGCTTTGAAAACCTCCACCGGGCCATGAGCATGGTTGAAAATTGATTCAGCAGCCATCTCTGCACAGAAACCCGTGTCCTATTTGCGTCTACACAGCATGTCGTCCACAACAGAAAACAACGCAGGTGAATAAGCATCTGACGATGTGCAGTGCTCAGCTGAAACTTTGCCAGAACTTGACGCTGCCGTTCTTGCGTATCTGGTCGCACGAGGCTTCACTCGATCGACAAAGGCGTTTGAAAAGGAGAGCGGGGTCAAGTCGGGTAATGCTGGCGACTTGCAGAGAGCGTGGGCTTTGGTCCCTTCTGCGTAAGCTATTCCGCCCTCAATATTAGATACAGTCTCTGGTACTGCAGCTGACTACGATCCAGTGCCAAGGCAGATGTGGATATGGCTGAAGCCTCGTCCTCCTCTTCCTCGGAATCCGACTCTGGATCTGAGTCTGATTCGAGCAGCGAGAGTGGAGATGACGAAACGGTGGAGGTCAAGGGTACGCTAACCGCTCTTTCATTTCCAAACTCTGCTCATTCTTGAAAGTTACAGTAGCAACGACCCCCAAGACGACCGATCCCGCCGCCGTCCCCCTGCCCGCTTCGTCCGCTGGCAGCTCCTCCTCCTCCTCCTCTTCCTCCTCATCTTCGTCCTCCTCCTCTTCTTCGTCGTCGTCCTCGTCATCCTCCGATTCCGACTCCGAAAGCGAAGACGAATCAACACCGAAGCCAGTGACACCTCCGTCGGCCCCGTCAAGCGCGACTGAGACGCTCGCAGGTGATTCCATCCACGAACCCACGTCATCATCTTCGTCTTCATCCTCGTCAGAGTCTGAGAGCGATAGTGATTCCGAGTCGGAGTCTGACACCGAGGAGGAAGACGATGACAGCGTTGATGCGAAAGACGCCAAGGGCATTGCGAAATTCCTCGACGTCGAGGCTGAAGACTCGGATGAGAGCGATGACGAGGCGGACTCCGAGTCTGAGTCTAGCTCGAGCTCGTCCAGTGAGTGCGGAGTATTCAGACGTATCGGCAAAGCTGACGAATTCTAGGCTCGTCCTCCTCCGAATCAGATTCTGAGTCCTCGTCCGAATCTGAAGAGGAATCGCCTAATGCGACTTCCTCGTCTTCCTCGTCTTCCTCCTCGTCTTCCAGTTCGGAATCTTCCTCCTCCGAATCAGAAGACGAAGCGCCAGTGCCCGCGGCCATTTTGAAGACCGGCACCAAGCGGAAAGCACCCTCTCCTTCGCCATCTTCTAGCTCGTCCTCGTCCTCCTCTTCGTCCTCTTCCGCATCGTCATCTTCCTCTTCCTCCTCTGGCTCTTCTTCCTCTTCTTCTTCCTCCACCTCCAAGCCAGTGGTCAAGCAAACCACAACCATCAAGAAACGCAAGGTCGATTCCGAAGGAACGTCAACCGCTACTCAGACAACCACGCAGTCCTTCACTCCTACTTCGAGTTCGACTCCGCAGCCCAAGGGCGCAGCTGAAGCCGGGCGACAGATAAAGCGACTCCCCAATCAGAGATTCGAGAGGATCAAGGCTGAGAACGTTACCTTCCACGACGACGGCTTGAGGGATAACTCCTTTGATGCTAGAGTAAGTGGTATCTGGCTGTGCAGTGGTCGGAGTCACGCTAATGGGATGTTAAGCAAGCGGCAGGGGCCTCGATGAATGACTATGGAGCGAAGGCGAGCAGGGACTTGATCGTTACCCGGGGGGCCGGTTTCCGAAAGGAAAAGAACAAGAAGAAGCGTGGAGTGAGTCTTCTTTTGACTTGTCCCTGGGTTATGAGCAGTAGCTTATGCTCGTTTTGTCTGGTAGAGTTACGTCGGTGGCGAAATCACTCTGCAGACTCATAGCATCAAGTTCGACGATTAGTATGTGGAGCAGGGATAGATTCTGGATGTTAGGGATGACGGTATTCGTTGGGCGGCACATTATTTTTCACTTGTCACTATCACGTTGGTATGCACATCATACCCTAGCCAAATGTCCGAGACGCAGACAAGAGATACAAGACCCGAGATGAGGACAGAGATGGTGAGAGTCGCCGGGACCCTTCCCGTGCTGTGATCGTCACAAATGGGGCTATAGGGCGAGGTAGTTGTCTCCTGCGGTGTTGGGGGAACCATCGTTCCCTTCGATGCCATTAGGATCCCCTCCGCTCGCCTCGTTTGTGAATGCGCCAAACCATGCCCATCGCTCCACATGTCCAGAAGACCTGAAAGCAGAAATAGCAGTTTTCTGGAACGCCTTGACCTCGCTCTCGGTACAGACAGCTCCGGTATCGTAGTCGTGGCACGCGAACTGTGAGGGTGTAAGACGGTACTCCCAGCTAGACTGTATGAAAGCTCACCTCAGTGACCCAAACGGGTCTGTTGAAAATCGAGTAGAAGTCCTCGACATAGGTGACGAGATCGGCAGCGACGGTCCCGTAGAAATGAAGCGGTACGAAATCGTATGTGCACCGGCCGTCGCACGCCGCGACCCAGTCCTGTGGCGCACTCAGCCTTGCTCACGACATCGGGAAAGAGGGAGCAACGAACAGATAACCACGTCTTGCCGCCCCGCGCCACGGCGGGCGTTCCGATCTTGTAGCTCCCCGTAATGTTCGCGGTCCATTTCTGATGGAGCGTCGCGGCGACTGAAGCCTCGAGATTCGACTGTCCACCTTGGTCCGCTAGATCGACCATCAGCTGTTGGCCGTGCTGATGAAGGCAGAACACTGCGGCTCACGCTCATTGAAAGAGAGGATATAGTTTGTCCCGCTAGGCCAGGAAGATTCGGCCGCGGCGACTCCGTCGACGGACCCCGATCCCCAGACTTGCGGGACATATTCGATACTCGAGTCGGTGTTGCTCGACGGGGTGTAGCCCCAATTGTAGTACCATGACAAGTTGGTGAAGGACGACATCTGGGACCCAGAGTCGGCGTTCCATCCCACGCCGATGGCACCGCCACTGCCACCGCCACCAGACGAGGCCATTGCCGTCGCCGTTGCAGACGAGACAGTCGTGTCAGCAGCGGAGCTGCTGCTGGGGGTGATCAGCGTGGTGGAGGGGACAACGGAGGTAGCTGCGATATTGGACGTGGAGATGATAGTGTCCGAAGCGGCAACAACGGCGGTCGAGGAGGACGAGATCGAGACCGCAGATGAAGTGGCGGTATTTGAAGGGGAAGGAACAGCATCTGACGCGGGTACATTGGCGCTTGACGTCGAGACACCATCTGAGCTAAATATGGCGGCATCGGAAGAAGCGCCTGTTGATGGACTAGTAGCGGGAGAAGAAAGGAGGGTCGAAGTCGGGACAATAGCTTGAGAAGAAACGATCGTCGAGGCGACAAAGACCGAAGATGATCCTTTTTGGTGCTTGTGGTCGAGAGACGGCATCGCCCAGTTTCCAGGCGCAAAGTCTGCTGCACCTGTACCGTCAGCCACGGTAGAGTTGGCCGACTTCGCGCTACAAGCTCGTTGATGGGGCGCCGCCTTTGTTGAGGTGAGGAGGAAGAGAGGGAGAAGGGACGAAAGGTGGGCGGAGCGCATGGTGGGTGAGTGAGTGTGTGTATAAGAAGAGAGTGTGTAAGTCTCGCTAGGAGAGTGAAAGAAATGTATTGATCGAACGGATGACGAGAGGCAGACAGAAATGCATTGCCGCTGGGATATAGTAAAGAACGAAGGACCTCAGTTTTCTGTGATGGATCAGGGGGGACAGGGGAACGATGGGCCCCGATCGAGAAAAGCCGCTGTTTCATGGAGGTGAGATTGCATTATTCCTTTCTCAGACATTGGTATCCTTTGAGTCAGGAGAAGATGAACATCCTTGGACAGAGGTGTCAGGGGTGATAACTTCCTGGATCAATCCAGTCGCTAACTCTCTATCCTCTTTACATTGCGAGTCAATCCGGTAGGAAGTCAGGCGTTGTGCTTCGATTGCTCAGTGGATGACAGTCAGCCGCAGGCGAAAGCGGCCGATATGGCACATGTTTCATCAGCTGAAACGAGGTGTCCGGCGTCGCCAAGCAACTGTGAGTCACGAGGAACCCCAAACTGTACATCCTGAGTGCCTATAAACCGAGATAGTAGGTCCCGACCGCGTTGGGCGTCGAATCCGAATTCATGATCCCGTTCGGATCCCCTCCGGACGCCTCGTTTGGGAACGCCCCGAACCACGACCACCGATCGACGCTTCCGCTCGACCGCATGTGCCCAATCGTGACTTTCATAAAGTTTTCCACCTCTGGGGCGGTGCACACGTTTCCGCTCGAGTAGTCGTTACAGGCAAACTGGACCAGCGTCAGACACAGTCATTCGCACAGTATCGCCAACGTCAAGGGGGCATACCTCTGTGATCCAGAGCGGCTTATTGAACGTCGTGTGGAAATCGTCGATGTACGTGTTCAGGTCCGCAGCGGTGTCGCCGTAGAAGTGGAATGGGATGAAGTCGTATTGGCACTTCCCAGCACAGGCTGCGATCCAATCCTGTGGAGATGTGTCAGCGAGACCTCCGAAAGATGATCACCACTGAAGACATCACATACCACGAGCCACTGTTTCGCCCCTCGTGAGACGGCCGGCGCACCAATCTTGTATGCCCCAGAGAGAGACTTGACCCATTGTTGGTGAAGTGTCGCCGCATAAGAGGCATTCAGATTTGCCTGTCCGGATTGATCCGCTACTCGCACGACAGATCATCAGTTATGCTCTCACATCGCCCATGCGAGAACGCCTTACGCTCGTTGAATGAAAGAATGTACTTCGTCCCGCTTGGCCAGGTTTTCTCATCCGAAGCAACCGACGAAACCGAACCAGAACCCCAAACCATAGGTACAAACTCCTTGCCATCGGTGGTGACGCCGTTGTTGGTGGTCAATGACCAGCCATAGTACCACCCCGCACCGGCGAACGGCGTCATGTCCTTTCCAGAGTCACCGTTCCAAGCGAGACCGACTGGCGAGACAGACGAAGCCGTGGCGGCGGCAGATGAAGCTGTGCTTTTACTGATAGAGGTTGATTTCGAAGTAGACGCCGTTAGCGTGGTCGATGCGGTCGTGGCGGCTTTGCTAGCGGATGAGGAGACTTTCGAAGAAGGAGCGGTAGACGTGGACGATGTCTTGAGGGAAGAGGTGAGCGACGAGGACGAAGAACCTTTAGCAGAGGAGGAAGAAGACTTGGAGGCGAACGCGCTGGGGGAAGATTTGGAAGATGATGCAGCGATTGTCGAGCCAGCCAAAGACGATGCGCTGGAGTAGGTGTAGACAGCTATCCTCCAATTGCCTCCGCACGTATCGCTCGCGTTTCCCGAGCATGCGAAAGTACAACCGGTCGAGGCGGTCGCAGAGCTTGCGAGGGACGATCCGCAGAAACACTGTTTGCCATCTTCCAGACCCGCAACGGTGTAGTTCTGTCACGAGTTTAGCGGCCACATCGGTGATTTCACGTAGGAATGCATACCTTGCCCTGGCAAGTGGAGAGACACAGTGCGGTTGTCATGACCGACGAGGACGACATGTAACCCGAGATAACCCTCGTCGAGGTGTCTACGTAGCATCCGGTAGCCTTCCAGGACTGGCACAGGGTGATCAGTTCGCGGACACTCTATGTTCTGTGTTCAAGACTCACTGGTGTGCCGGACGAGGTGGACGCCGCCGGCTTTATCGATGTCGTGGTCGTAGCTCGGCGGTGCACTCGCGGTTTGCGATCATGTCGAGCGACGAAGCCAACCGCCTGGACGGAAGACAAAAGAGCAAGTGCGGTAAGGAGGAATGATTTCATTCTGATTTCAGCTTGGCCCGTTTGTCCAGATAGTATGTCGGAGATGGAAGAACCGGAGATGTATTCGACAGGCCCGCTTGTCCGAGGGTATCTAGAAAGGAGAAGATCAGATTGAGGAGACAGCCAGACCCCTGCTCTTGCTCTTTATTTACACATCGCTGATCTGGTCAAGAGTTTCAGCATTTCTTACCCCTGGAACATGGCCATCCGGTGGTTACCCTGGACTGCTTCATGCGGCCTCCAATGATCGACAAGATTTGGCCATTTCTCCGACATTTGTTTCGGAGGCAGAACGCCTCTGAATATCGGTCCATACCCCGAAGCAACGCGATGCCATGCATACGAGGACTGAGGGCACATCTCAGACATTCTGAGATACAAACGATACAAGCGATACTGCTTAATGACACGTTACGACCACTCTATGTAACGCCAGACCCGACCAGAGATACGGGGATGGATGGGCTAGCGAGGCGCGGCGGTCTACATCTGCCTGTAGCCTCGGCGCAATTCCTCGAAGCGCAAAGCTATACTCTGAGGCGCATCTTGTTCGAGTCTTTCGCTGATGGAGGACACGGGATGGGTTGGCAGTCCATGCTGAGTGCTGTCAACAGCAATGATCGGGGGTATATACTCGAAAGCCTCAATCCTGATCTCGGAAAATACCATTAGTCCACCTCATGTGCTTGAATTCTAGACTCACGATTCTTGTAAGGGAAACTCTTGGCTTCGCCAACCAGTCATGCTACGGGTTGGAAAGTCGTGGAAGAACTCTTCGTCTATTATTGCTTGGATATTAGGACGTCGCTCGTCCCGGGCGGGAGGAAGAACCGGCTCGAGAAAGTATCTGGGGAGGGCGAAATCTGTCTCGGAGTTGCGGGCCAGTCCGGGAGGCGGACCTGGTCTCAGTAGCTGCGGATCCAGAGAGCGATGCATCTGCCAATTCCTACTTAGATTGCTAGCGTCATAACGGTCACCCAGAGACATGCAGAGGAACAACATACTCGTTGCGACTTTGCCACTCCGCCATTTCGGTCCAATCGTCAGATGTCATCTTTTGCGCAATGAAGGCGCCCAAAACCGTCTCGATAGCTCTGTTGGGTACCAGGGGTGTGTCGGGATCCAACATCTGACGACAGACAGGACAGGTCGGCGTCTCTTTCGCGTCAACCTACCCCCTCCATGTGAGCCGTGAGAACGAATGTTCGTTCGAAGTTACCATGGACCTGCCTTGGTCCGAAGCCAGGACACCCCGCAGGGCCCACATAACCCATGTCCGCAAGGTACGATTGTCGATGGACCGACGAGGATATCCTTGCAGATTGAACATGTCAACTCCTGCTCTAGGCCATCGAGGAAAGAGGGATTAGGGGATTGTTGCGTGTGAGTATGCGTCGACACGGGTGGTGTTTGAGTCTTTGGTGGCGAGCGAAGGCTCCGAGCTGTTGATAATAACCGTGCCATGTTGATCGCTGGTTTTAGATGTTCAAGACGGTCAGCTACTTTGCAAGAGATCTTCCCAAGGTGGACGGCGATGTTTGGGTGTATCTGGTAATAAGTTACATCGCAGGGCGCGATATCCAGTCTGGACAGCTCCATGCTTCAGAGAAGCCTGGGAGTAGGGAGGTAACGGCTCGCTGTATCCCCAAGGGAATGTACATGTTTCCGCAGGCGGTATGCTGTCAAGCGTACGTCGCGACTCTGGCGCACTCTCGACGTCAGTGACCCAAAGGAGGGGAAATAAAGAAGTCGTGCACGTAAGGCCGCAGCTACGTTGCGGCGTCGTGTCGGCGTCGTGTAATCGATGCTGTGCGTTTAGATCCGGAGCGCGTCGGAAGGCATCGTGCGGGTCCTCTCTAAAGCCCGGCAGTTCTGCAGTCGTCCGTAAAGACGAAGCCGAAGATGGCTCACAGTGAGTTGCTATATGAAGGCTTGAATGTAAGGGATCTTCGATTGGACCTTGCACGTGGAATGTCTATGACCATTACCCAGTCTATGGAAGGGACATCGCGGTGGCAGCGCCTCTTTGAGAGTGTGGTATCGAACGCGGACTCCACGGCAGGGGCAGGTGGCCGGGAGAGGCTACTTTACCCCGTAACGTAGCGGAAATATCCGGAGAGACTGCTATGACTGACTATCATCCAGGCTACAATCGAAAGCCCGGAAGCTGGGCGAACGAGGTGGAGCCAGACTGACATTGGGCCCCACGCATCAGGCGTGCCAACGCATCCAAAATTGGAGCACTGAAGAATGACCTCAAACCTTTTTTGCTTCGAGCTCCTCCTCTTTCCACGTCTATTCAGCATCCCTCCTCATTCCACAATGCATTACAACTCGGTTACAAGCGAGTCATGGAGACGGCCGCATGCCACATCTCGTAAGCCCGCCTTAATCGCCGGGGAGGATCTTTCCTGGATCGTGCAGCAACGTGACACCTTTTGGACTTTTCTCTCCCCATTTCCTTCTTTTCATCTTCCCACATAAACCCATCCCACATACATTAACCAGAATGGTAAGTGGTCCATTGGCCCATCTAGGCTGCAGGCGCGACGCAATTGCCCTGTCTCTCAGCGTCGCTTCGTTTTATACTTAAGACGCACGTTTCCTAACCTCTTGCTCCATAGTCCTCTTACAAAGTCGCCGATATCTCCCTCGCCGCCTTCGGTCGAAAGGAAATCGAGCTCGCCGAGCGAGAGATGCCCGGACTCATGTACCTCCGAGAGAAGTACGGCAGCGAAAAGCCTCTGGCTGGAGCTCGAGTCGCAGGATGTCTCCACATGTGAGCTTGGTACTGGACTATCTTTCCGGGTCATGACTGACAGCCTCTTCATCAAAGGACCATCCAGACTGCCGTCCTCATCGAGACTCTTACCGCTCTTGGTGCCCAGGTCACCTGGTCCTCGTGCAACATCTTCTCCACTCAAGACCACGCTGCTGCCGCTATCGCTGCCACCGGTGTTCCCGTCTACGCCTGGAAGGGTGAAACCGAAGAGGAGTACATTTGGTGTATCGAGCAGTCCTTGGCTGCCTTCCCCGAGGGCAAGGCCTTGAACATGATCCTCGACGACGGAGGAGACTTGACCACCCTCGTCCACGAGAAGTACCCTCAGTACCTCCCCGAGATCCGAGGTGTTTCCGAGGAGACCACCACCGGTGTCCACCACCTCTACAAGGCCTTCCGAGACGGTAAACTCAAGATCCCCGCCATCAACGTCAACGACTCCGTCACCAAGTCCAAGTTCGACAACTACGTGAGTCTGTCGATCGAGCTTCTCATACATGGCGCTGATAACTCGGTAGTACGGATGCCGTGAATCCCTTGTCGATGGTATCAAGCGAGCCACCGACATCATGTTGGCCGGAAAGGTCGCTGTTGTCGCTGGTTTCGGTGACGTCGGAAAGGGTGTAAGTTGATGTAATTCACTGATCCGATGAGACTCGTCGCTGATCGAGATTCAGTGTGCCGAGTCCCTCCGATCTTACGGTGCCCGAGTCCTCGTCACCGAGATCGATCCCATCAACGCTCTTCAAGCCGCCATGGCTGGTTACGAAGTGACCACCATGGAGGATGCCGCCGCCCGATCCAACCTCTTCATCACCACCACTGGTAACCGAGACATCATCACCGCCAAGCACTTTGAAGCCATGCCCGAGGACGCCATCGTTTGCAAGTAAGCTGATCATCTGGTGGCGTTCGCCGTCCAATAGCTAATTCAACGCAGCATCGGTCACTTCGATATCGAAATCGATGTTTCTTGGCTCAAGGCCAACGCCGTCAAGGCCGTCAACATCAAGCCTCAGGTCGACCGATACACCATGGCTTCCGGCCGACACATCATCCTCCTCGCCGAGGGTCGATTGGTCAACTTGGGTTGTGGAACTGGTCACCCCTCTTTCGTCATGTCGTGTTCGTTCGCCAACCAGGTCATGGCCCAGATCGCTCTCTGGACCAACCCCGAGGCTTACCCTCTCGGTGTCCAGTGTGTCTATCGTGTCTTTTTCCACATGCTGTGATTGACCTTGTGGTTTAGCATGCTCCCCAAGTCCTTGGACGAGGAGGTTGCCCGAGCCCATTTGGCCCAGCTGAACATCAAGCTCACCGAGATGACCACCGTCCAGGCCGACTACCTCGGTCTCCCCCAGAACGGTCCTTACAAGCCCGACCATTACGTAGGCCTTCCTCCTTTTCTACCGCTGCAGCTGCTGACGTGTCCTGCAGCGATACTAAATGTCTCACACTCGGCCTCAACTGCCATCCGTGTTACTCGTATCTGGTCGCGTTGTGTTTCCGTGTCTACCCTGCCTTCCCCCTCTTCTTGTTCTGCGTAAAACATATAACCCCCTTCAGTTCATAATAACCCTCAAATCCATTCCATCACTGCATACCCTTCTCATATCATCAAGGCCTCAACTGCCATCTATATCTTTCATTGCATTGTTGGTCCCGTCTTCATTTGCGGATTACGTTGTTTCCTCTTTTGTATTCTCTCCGCTATCGTCATAGGGATTGAATAGAAAAATGCATGTACTGGCGGCGACACGAAGAGATACTCGATACTTCGATAGTACACAGTATCACGACGGAAGCATTTTTAATAGTCTCTGGGATCGCTGTTGTGTCTCTCGACCATAGACTCACACTACAAACTCGCAATACCCCAGAATGGACAGGGCGCCGGAGAGGGAGAAGGAGAGGGATGTCGATCCGCTGGGATACTTCCCGTATACCCAGTTCCCTGCTCGTGACCTATCTGTGAGCTCCAATAGGGAATGACCATCAACCAATTCTGAGTATCGAACACGCGGCAGATACCCATATTCGACAAAGACAAGATCCAGATCATCAAAGGCGGTGTCTCGAAACCCATCACGAGTATCGGATGGAGCTGCGATGGGAAACGGATCGCGATGGGGACGGAACTGAAGGGACTGAGGATATGGGAGGCCAAGTTTCCAGTGGGTCTGCGGTGGATAGAGGTGTAGATGATGAGCTGATATATGACGATCAGCTGGACTCGGCGGGCTCATTCTCCCTGCCCTCTAGCTCGAAACCCTCTCCTCATAATGGACATATCGGTATGTTGTCTCGTACAACTCAACGACAACCACAGCTGACCGAATCTCGAAGCTGCTTTACAGTTTTCGCCGACAGATCCCGATTGTCTCGTTACGGGCTGTAAATACTCGACGACGGAGTCGGCTATCGTTGCAGTCTGGGACATCACATGTAAGGGCCTGCTGGTCTTTTCTGCGGTATGTATGGTCGCTAATTATCATCTGCTTTGTGACAGCACCGCTCGCAGCGAAGGCAGTCTTCAAGGTCTCGGGAGATGTCTACCATATTGCATTCCACCCGTCCGGAACACAGTTTGCCGTCGTTCATACGCGCTCAAACCGCGACGAGATCTCATTTTTCAGAAAGACCGAGGCGACCTGGGAGCTAAGGGAAGATGTCGGCCTGAGGGATATCGGGTCCGAGGAGGTCTGTCGGCATTCGTTGGATCTTAAGACAACATCAGCTGACATGAGTTCCGGAAGATTAACAGTCTGCGTTTCAACAACTCCGGACGACTGGTTTGCGCCGTCTCGAACGACGGATCGGTGAATGCATGGGTGTATCCGTTAGAAACGAAGGAGCCAGAGGAGAATGGTTTCGCCCCGGCGGACACCACGCTGGAAAATGGAAAGAGGGGGGCCACTACGCCCAGAGAGATATCGCCAGTGCCAACGGCGGAGGAAGGCGATGTAGAGATGGCAGAGCCGGTCGATGGTGAAGTTGAAGAAGAGGGAGTGAAGCTGAATGGAGGGGAAGAGTCCAATGGAGGGGAAGAATCCAACGGAGAAGAAAAGTCAAGTGGAGGAGAAGTACCAAAGGAGGGAGAAACATCGACAACAAGAGAAACGTCGAAGGAAGGTGATTCCGTCAAGCCCGAGGAAGACTCGATTCAACTGCATGGAGGAACGACAAAGACGCCCCACGTTTCGATACCGGTCTCTCGGCAACCTACTCCACCAACGGTACCAGAACCGCAGAGTCTCTCTCAGCCTGAAAAGCGAAAAGCAAAGCAGCTAAAGAGGTATCGACACGCGATCTGCCATACTGCTAGTCTGTTGAGCCTGGCATTCGACCCGTCCGGGAGGTAGGTACTCGCTCTAGATGACTTACTAGTGATAGAGACTGATCCATTTCTCAGGTTCATGGCTGCTGGAGGACAGGACGCTCTGCTGAGCGTGTTTGACACGAAAGAGTGGATATGCGTCAGGACGTTCGACGTTTACACGTAGGTGCAGTCGGCTCAGACTAGATACTGTGTGTATTGATTGACTGAATGACGTAGATCTGGCATCCGACATCTGGCCTTTTCGCCCGACGGCGAATTGATCGCGATAGCAGGGGACGACAACTCTATCGCTATCGTGAGTGGATCCTGATCTGCCTCTCTACAATTCGTTTCTGATATGTGCACCCATAGGTGTCGATATTCTCGGGAGGGACGATATCAAGGTTGCCGACGCCTGGACCTGTAGCTTCCATGAGCTGGCATCCGACGAAGAACATGTTGGCATGGTGTGTAGTCGCCAAGGGGCTGAACAGTACTATTCCCTTGAGCTGGAGCCTGATACAGCAGGAGTGAGATGAACCCTGTGGGCTCCATTATCTCCTCGCACTACTGCCCTCGGAAATGATTTGCATGTTTGATGTGCTGCCGTGGCATCAGTGTCTGTGCCAACAAGAGGAAGTCACCGACATGTGGCTTACCCCGCAAAAAGCGGTCGTCGTAATTGGGCGTGACGACCTCCACCTTCCCCCACGCGCTTCTGCTCACTTGTCAACGCAGTCGTCCCTGCTCGCTGCTACTCGAACCTATAGCCTCGGGGTCCTCGTCACATCCTCCACCTCCTCCCCCTCTCCCTCACTATCCATCCACCATGCCTCTCCGCCTCTCCCTGCTGCGCGCTCTCGACCGTCCGTTGCTTGCTCCCGTCCTATCCGTTCCTCGCCCCTTCCTCAGATCCTTCCATGCTACTGCTTCTTCCAGCTACTCTGCTGTGTCTGACAAGATCGACATCATGGTCGAAAAGCACCGTGATATGGTCGAGCATCCTGCGACGGATCTGCAGGAGGGCCAGGAGGAAGATGGATTGCGCATGTTGGTGTTCGGTAAACCCGGTTCCGGCAAGGTAGGCTTTTCCTTGCTTTCATCGAGGGTGTTCGCTCAACTTGACTGACGGCTCTGCTCTGAAGGGTACTCTCAGTGCACGGTGAGTCTCTTTTCGCCGGTGCGGTGGGGAATGGCGAGTTGATGGGACATGGTAGATTGGTCGAGCAATACGATATTGCGTTCGTTTCGACGGGGGATGTGCTGAGGAAGGAGATTATGAGCAAGACCGAAGTCGGGAAGAAGGCAGAAGAGGTGGTTGCGTCTGGCGGTAAGTCTATTCCGAAGTTTGGAAGGAAAAGGCGCGGTAAGCTCAAAGACGACGTGCAGGTTTGGTGTCGGATGAATTGATGCTGGAGATCGTGATGGCCGAGTTGGATCGCCTGAGGGGACGTGTGGGTTGTCCTTTCAATGAGCAGTACTGGCCCTGACTACGCTCCAGAGCTGGATCATTGACGGCTTCCCTCGGACCCTGCACCAAGGTTCACTGCTTGATGACGTGTTGAACGAAGAGGTCAGTCTCTTCCCTTATTCGTCAGTCCTTCTAGATACTGAGACATGGCTACCAGGGTCGTCCACTCAACATGATCGTCCACCTCAACGTCCCAGACTCGATCATCATGCAGCGGATAGCAGCCCGCTGGGTGCATCTTCCCTCAGGCAGAGTCTACAACACCATGTATTCTGCACCAAAAGTGCCGGGCAAGGACGATGTGACTGGTGAACCGCTATTCAAGCGGCCCGACGATACACCTGTACGTCCCTCTCCTTCGAATCGGACGTTCGCCGGAACTGATCGGCGCGATGTCTCCCCTAGGAAACATTCTCCAAGCGCTTATCGGCCTACTACGAATCGACCGCGCCTTTGCTCGAGGTATGTGCTTTCTCTTTGCAGACTACAGTGGCGTCCGCCGCTGACTCCTCTTCTCCTCCCTGCAGTTCTTCGGCAAAGCCTATCCAGAGTCGCTCTTCTCTCTCTCGGGATCTACATCCGATGAGGTACTTATCGCTTCCGGTCTTAAACCACCACCACCGAAAGAACCTGAAAATAACCTCTCCTTGGAACAGTTGTGGCCGCAATTGCAAGAGCTGATTGAGCCATACGGTTTGCGAAGGAAGGGCGCAGATAACATCGGCGCGTCGGGCGCCGCAAAAGTACGCGAAGCCGCAGACGATCTCAAGGATCCCTCCGAGATCGATCTGGGAGGGGGAAAGAAGAGAGTCTCTCCGTAGTTAGCGGGACACTTGTTGTACAGATATGAAAGAGGGGACCGAGCCAACAGTAATCATGGGACAAGATTCTGGGAAAGACACAATATGCATGATGCAATGAGCATTGATGATTTTGTGTTTCATGTCGGGTGCAGACTTCAAGAAGAAACAATGATAAGGTATATACAATGACAGGAATGTAATTAGGTAGAGAGTTTGGAGAAGAAGTGGAAGAAGTCAACATTGGAAGCGGTCAAGGAGCATTCGTAGATGTAGTTGGACGAGACCCAAGCACTCCAAACAGCTCGTTGGTACTGGTAGTCGAATGAGATCAGCTCTTTCGACGCGGTTGCGCCAATGCATACTCACCTGTTCGGGCAATCGATCCATCAAGACATCCAAGCCGACCTTCTCGACCAAGGTCTTGGGGATAGCCCGTCGGAGAACGTTCTTTCGGCTAGTAATGTTTTCGTACAAGTCGGACACTTCCAACTCGTTTTGCAGCTCGTTCAGCGACGACGAAAGCTGATCTGAGAGGACCGTTCGGGATTTTGACCCTTTGTTTCGAGTGTACTCTTTGGCGATACTACATGATGATCGCTCAGCGTGATATAAAGTGAAGCGGATCAAAAACACTAACCAAGAGTACTCCGCTGCAGCGTTCTCACAGATCTTGTGTTGGATATCCTTAACATAGCTCTGGTCTGCTCGACATGTCAGCCGAGGTGTGCCACACGAGTTGGCCTAGGAAGCAAACTTACAGAAAGTAGACGGTTTTCCGTCCTTGAAAATCATCAAGTCGATGTATTCCGCATCCGACAGTCCAAGACCTGCCAAGACCTCCAACGAAGAACTGGTGACACCACCTTTGTTGGTCGACGAATCTTTGTAGAGCACAACGCCCTTCTTCTCGAGCCAGAATCGTGCTTGCTGGGTGAAGAACAAGTTGGCGCCCTCGACCACGTATTTGAAGTGAGGTTTGCCGTCTCCGTCGACCAGGTTCGCGACGTTGGAAATGTTGACCGCTTCAGGTCTGCACTACTCGTCAGCGATAGGCCTACTTTGACTCCAGCCAGAAACTCACCTTCCACCACACGGCACAAACAGATCCGCCTTGACTCTGAAGTGGAAGGAGTTTCGGAACTCTGTTCCGTCGGCGATGATCTCACCGGAAGGCAGCTGAACGTCCTGCTCTTCGACCAAGACTTGATAGCCTTCAGGACCAAGTTTGGATTTGCTGAAGTGAACAATGGGCTTTCTGGCCTTGGCCAATCGAATCAACTCGGGTCTGTCCAATCCGGCGGGATCGTACAGGACACCAGACCCATCGATGATAGCGATGGTCTTGTCGTTCGAGAGCAAGATTTCGTTGGATCCAAGATCCCCGTCCGGTCCACCGGTCTGGAACTTCGTGACATCCTTCTCCTTTAAGCCGTGGGCCTTGTAGACACCAAGAATATACTGTCGGACGGAAAGAGAAGTCATACCGTCTGAGAATCAAGTCAGCTACACTGCACCCAGCCAGATACTTCAGCACTCACAGGTGTCGTGAGGGATACCACCCAGCATCTCGGCGCTCTTCCCGGTAGTGAACGACTTCCACCAAGGTGCACCTCTCGCTCTGGCATGCGAAGCAGCCCAGTCCATCATGTCCGCAGTTCCCTAGGGGTATTGTCAGCCAGGTCCAACTGTTTTGGTAAGTCGCTCACCTCATCTGGGCCAAAGAACAAGATCTCGGGAGCCGTCCTGCCGGAGATGTCCACGATAGGACCTTTGATACCGGGCGTTTTACCAGGAATCAACAGGTCGACAATCGCATCGACGTATTTCTCGAAGCACTGTCGAGGGTTGGCATCCGGGAAGGGCAGAATTGTGCCTTTGGCACCTCCTTCTGGGATATCCTTGTTCTTGAGATTCTGGGTGGCGGCAAGTGCATAGTTTTCGTCGAATAATGTTCGAACGTTGGAGTTGTAGTTCCTTAGAGGGTAAGTGAGCAATAAATTCGCTTCTGATAATCAAATCCACCTACTCTTTCCCTCTAGATCGGATGATTCGGATTCCACCTCTAGCAACATCTCTAAATCGAACGTGGAATCCTCGGAACTCGGAACCGACAACAAAGAACATTCCAAATGCCTTCTTAGGGTATTCGACTTCTGGCAAGAATCCAGGATCGAGTCTGAAAGAGAGGGCAACCTCTACGAGGCCCCGTCAGGAAGATTCTCGGAATACGAAGGACAAAGCGTACTGGTTGGCTGGTAGAAGTTGCACTTCAATACGTGCTTGTTGAATATCAGCAGTGCTTCCAGGATGTGGAAAGCGTGTTGGTTGGAGGCCGTCTTTCGGATTTTGGCGTACAGATCCTCGTCAGACAAGGGTTGTTCGGTCTTGAGTCGTTGGAAAGACAGGGTCGGGGTGAGCTGAGATGCTTCATCCGCGGTCGGGTCTAGGAGAAGGATGAGTACCGGCAGGAAATCGTTTCATCGTATGGCTCACAGTGTACCATAGCGAAGTTGATATACAGCATTCGGATCTACGCGTAGTTAGTAATAGGTAGGCCCGATGATCAAACCAGACGCACCAAGTCAGGGTGGTTTTGAATGACCTCCTTGATACTCTCTCGGGTGAAAGTCTCTTCTCTGAATCGTGTCTTAATCTTGTTCAGGACCTCAGCATGATCAGGATTGGAATCGTCCAAGGCTGATGACGCTGTCAATCGAGGTTCGCACACACATGGGAAAAGGCCTACCGTTCTTGAGAGCCAGATATGCAGGACCCAATCGATTGCAGAAGTGTTGAGCGAAGATCCATCCGACATAGGCATAGGTTGCTTCTTGAACAGCATGGTGATTGTTCGACTCCTCGTCGGTAACAGCGAACTGATTAGAGAGGTTCAGCGACAGCGGAACGTTATGCTGTAGACTACGTACGAAAGGGTTGTCTGGGAGACAGTAGAGGAGAGACGCCTCCTTTATGACTTGGTGGATGGAGTGCTCGATAGGCGGTGCTCGCGTGTTGGGGACCGGGTTGAGGTACATGGCTGCGCGAGAGGTGAATGAGAAGTGATATCGATCAAGGAATACAGAACTCACAGATGATGGTGATACCGTTGGCAAACTGCTCAACATACTTTCTCGCCGAACTTTGGGAAGATTAGTTGGGTAATTTGACGCCCGGCCGAACAGATGACTCACTAGAGCCCGTAAAAATGGTAGAGATCACTCAGCGCTGAGAAAAACTTCCTGGTTCCACCAGACCTGGCAGGTTATTAGCATCAATCAAAATCTCGCAGGCTTCAAGGATGACCTACTTGTAGCCGATGACCACTCTTCGCTCCCTCGAGTCCTCTACCTCGAACATCTCGATCACAGGTCCATCCCGTCTCTCAACCTCATTCAAGACCTGCTCGTAGATTTCTATTGTATTTTCACTGGCCTTTTCCAAAAAGCTGGCATCCGAAACACTCTTGATATCTGTCCAGCCCTCGGCGCTCTTCACAGCCGGTGTTGTGGGGAAGACACATTGAGAGACGAAGTAGCATCGGAGTTGCTGGGAGATGGTGGAGGAGATGGCACCCGATGATCGGTAGGTTTCCAGTCGAAATGCTTTTTTCGGTGTCGAGTTGTCGAGGAAGAGCTCGTCGATCCTGTACGCATTTAGCACTTGCGTCTCGACGAAAAATGAGGACTTACCTCTTCTCGACAGTTCCTCCAGGTCCCTCGGAAACACTGACACCAGCTTTAGAAGTATGGATAAAGACCGCTCCTTCTTTGCCTTCCTTTCCTTCGCCTGCGAGGTCGATCTTTTCGAGATCGATTACCAATCGCTCGGGATCATGCTTTGTGAAGGCGAGCAGCTTGGCCGAGTACAGGGCGAGGATGTGGTCAGAGATAGCCTCGGGACTCTCGGCGAGGAAGTATGTGTTGTCGATTCCCAAGTTGTTGTAGAACCAATCGACCTCGCCGGAGACGAGCTCCGGAGGAAGGAAACCGGATTCAGCGAGGATCTGGGTAACTTGTTTTTGTTGGGAAGCTTTCAAGGGGAAGGGGGACGCTTTGTAGCCGCTATTGAGGATTCAGTAGAGACCCACAGCAAGTTGAAGGTAGCTAACATGGTATCCTTCCTGATCCTCATCGATTGCTCCGAACCATTTCTCGACATCTTTCCTGGTGATGATGCCCCCGAGAGATTGGTGACTTGTTGGTGAAGGGGGACTTGGAGCTGCTGATCCATTAGCTGGGGGAAAAGGTGAAGCGCGAACCATACTGACGTTGGAGACCGCGGCAGCGGCAGACATGATGAATATAGGAAGTTAGGAATTCAACCTGGAAGCTGCAGTCAGTCTTGCCGACCGTAGGGAAGCAGCCGCTAAAAGTAGAAAGGATGCAGTAGAGGGGGGAGAACTTGACAGGCACGAAGCGGACCAAGAAGCGAACCGAGGGGATCATGACTCGAAAGACGAAAGCAGCGTCACAAAGGGACAAGGAACGTGGTAAACTCACAAAGTGATCTGTGTGGAGAGGAAGACGGGAGATATGCACGTCCTTGTCGTCGCTTATATGATTTCTGTCCAGACTATTCAAAGTCAGCGATTGCGAGAGAGAATGGAGAGAGATAACAGTCAGAGGTGGAAATAGAGAAAGGCGGGGTTCGCGCAAACAGCTCTGACCGCAGGGAGAATAGGGAAAGGAGGGTCGGGGCCGTTCAACCCCATTGCGCCCGGTGATAGGCTACAGCGCTACCGACCCCCTTTCACAGAGATAAGGCAGAACGGGGGCTCGGATCGTCGGACACTGCGCTACCCAGAGGCTCTCTCGCTTTCGAGAGGGTTCCACGATAGCGGGTAGAGTCTCCTTTCACGCTGACCCGTCAACTCACACGATCGCTTGTCGGACTGCGAGAAGGTGGAGTTTGCCAGAGCAGCAATGGGAAAGTGAGAAAGAGGTTGCACGAGCGGAAAAGGTATCCGCGGGATTGCCGTGCAGTTGACGACAGAAACCTAATGACGTCGCGACTGACCTTTCCGTATGCTCGAGCTTGAGCGCGTTTTCTTCGTTACGAGTGCAGTGAAGCGCTTGGCAGGCGGAGTGAGCGATTCGTTGAGAGTGATGATGGAGACAGATGTCCAGTGTCACTCGTCATGCATTCCAGCCTGCACTGCCTATGATGTCGCGAATCTGAAAAATACGGGCTACCGGCGCGAGTCAATTAGCGAACCCCTGAGACGTTGGGCTCTGCTATTGCGCCTTGTGGCTCGACGATGAGCCCAAATGATTTCGAACCGCGAGATAAGATTCGAAATCAACCCGCAATATTTTCGAATGTCCTCCCCCAAGCAGGCGGGTTTGAGGGTTGGGGTTGCGCGAACCGTCGGTTACGGGCAATCACGAGCGTGCTGAAGAGGCATGTAAACGCCATAACCTCACATCTCTCTCGGTGCAGGTGATCATTCTCTGACATGTGACCTGTAAACGAGCTGGACCTTCGTTAATGGGATGGAGGAAAACACTTAATGCCCAGAAACGCCAACAATACAGTTCGCTGCGTGTTTAGCCTGATGGAAGCGAAGCTGGGGACACCGGAAGGCTGCTGAAGCTCACCGTGACCCGGTGACCGTCATGAGGATCGCAACTAGCAGTCTCTTTTTGCTCCATGTTTCCGGCATTGCCGAACCAGAGGGAAAAGGCAGAGGGAGACACCAAGTGTTCAACTTCTTTCCGCCCAGATCTCTGCCTGCCGCAAGAGAGACCCGCTAGAACCGCGAAGTCTGTGAGCTTTTTACAATGGCCCAGCCAGTTGAGGGCTGCTATCATGGCATCGTTCTCTGCCATCTCCCTAGCAAACGAGATTCCAAGCGGTCATGACTCCGCAGAGGTTGCGCATCTGCGGACTGCGTAGGCAGAGGCCAAATGTCAGGTACCATGTGTCTCGACCAAGAATGGGCGACGGTGCCGTGAGAGCCAGATTGCTGCGATTCCCGCTGTCATTATTGCGCGCAAGACTCCATTATGAGACTCAGATCCTATGCCTCTCCGACGGTAGGATGCGTGCTATGGAGACGATAGTCCCAGTCCGTCGAAGAAGAGCTGTCACTATATGCGGCCGTCGTGGCGTTCCTCTGCGTCTTTACCGCTTCAGGGGTGATTCCGGGGATGACGCTTCGGACGTTAACGTTACGGAACTGCGAAAATCATTTATTGACAACGTTCGCGATGCTATTTCCGTAGTTTCGCCTCCTCGTAGCCATTTGGCGTATCATTGATCAGCCTGCAGTCCAAAGGGGCATTGTGCGTCCGCTGTTTCCCGGTACCTCGGATCAAAGGAATCTACACTCGCCCATCACGATCTGCATCCATCCTTTGCTACCCCCCGAAAAACGACTGCGAAATCGAGGCTGCGTTTCAACGGTAGCTACGTCCTCGACACCGCTACTCCGGTAACTGCGCGCTCCATCATCCCAAACGAGGCGTAGTGGCTAGCTCTCAAACGCGCATAATAGCTCCTCCAGGTCTATATATAGTCCAAATAGAGCGCTTCCAGTGGGTCTCCCTCCTCAGACGTGGATGTCTTCGTTTCGGATGGTTACTCATTAACCTTTAGATTACTCTATCACTACAATCACTCGCAGGCGCTAGCCCACGGTCAACATTTCCCCACCCTCGTTACGGTTACAAGGGTTCTCAACATCATTCTCGCGCCCGCATCTCGCCGCCCTCCATCTTTGGAACCCGCATACCATCGACCTGCATCTATTTGATCGCCCAATCCGTTGCATTTCCTCCAACTCTACGCCCAATGAAGCCAGTCCCGCACTCTGTCCCGTCTGAAAAGCAATCCGCCTTCTTTTCATCCCCCTACAATCCTTCCTCTGCCTCTTCCTCCTCATCGTACGCAGATACGCAATCCCCACTCCTACCCTTTCCGGCAAGTCTCGAGAAGGGGAGCTTCTCTTTCCCCTCGATGCGTCCGGATTTCCTCACTCGAGCGCGGATCCTGGTAGCCGGGAAGGCAAACATGGCCAGGGGAGCGATATGGAAGCGGGTCTTTCTCGTCGCAGTCTTCTTTTCCGTCGGCGTCTTGATATATCACCATGATTCCGAAGTTGTGAGTCAGCCCCTGCTCTGGTACACCCTGTTTTGCTGCTGACGCCATCCCAGAACCTCTTCCAAAACCCCACATACGACTTTGAATCCTCGGATGCGGTTATTCCCTCCGAGCCCAAAAAGTTCAGAATCCCCTTCCTCTCCCCGCCATCCTCTCCTCCTCCGCTCGCGCCGACGTCACTGCGTAACGGCTTGAGGGAGATTGATATTGCCAGCGAGCCCCTACCGGTCGAAGCTAATTTACGAGAACGGCTGGATGCGTGGAAGAATGCTCCTGGTGGGAGAGGAGAGATCACCGGAGAAGTCGAACTGGGCGGTTTCGTCAAGTGGAACATCGAGGTATGAAATCGTCCGCATAGCGTGGCTCACAAGCTAAAGCTGTCCTTTCAGACCTGCGACACGATCCACGAACAGCACAACACGCACATGATCCAAAAGTCCGCCAATGTCTGGGCGACGATGGACCGCCGGTCGCTTCATGAGAATCGGATGAAGCTCATCGACCATATGGAGTACGTTCTAGCCAAGAACCTCACCGCCCAGTATGGAGAGGGCAGAGGTATCGTCTTGGTGGCTGGGAATGCGGATACGCTGCAAAGGGTGAAATGGTCGCTGCAAATGCTGCGGTCGTATGGCTCAACATTGCCCGTGCAGATTGTGGGTTCTTCGTTTTCCTTAAATAGAGAGTACTCAATCTTGGAGCAGTACCATTTCCCCTCCGAAGCGCCCGGTGATGATATCCGCGCCGAGCTCCGAGAGCTCGGTGGAGAGCTTGTCGAGGCCAAAGGTCAAGAAAAGGACGAGGGCAAGAACAAGAGCTACCACCTCAAGGCGATCGCCGTCATCCAAGCTCCATGGCAAGAGGTCTTGTACCTTGTAAGCTTCTCCATTTTCGTACTGGTTGACTTTGCTGAGCCAGAACCTATCCCCGTGTAGGACTCTGATTCGATCCCTACGCGTGACCCGGAATACATGTTCGATGCGCCCAATTACAAAAGACTCGGCCTGTGGGCGACGCCCGACTACTGGAAGACGTCGGCGAATAACCCAATCTGGGCGATCATTGGTGTGAAATGCAGGAATGAATGGGAGATGGAGACGGGACAGATGTTCATTGACAAGAAGAGGCATCTCGATGTGTTTCTGTTGATCAAATTCATGCTGGAGAATCACGAATGGGTACGTGAATCCGTTTTTATTGTGATATCGAGACTGACATCCCTTTAGTGGTTCTTCTTCTCGGACGGAGACAAGGATATCTTCCGGTGGGCCATGTTGGCCCTACGCAAACGATGGGGTGTGCCCGGCCGCTGGGTCGGTGCCGCAGCTTTGCCTTCTGGTACGGCCTCGGGAGACTTTTGTGCGCATACAATGCTGCAGCACGACTCGTGGGGGGAGCCATTGTGTAGGTGGTCCCATCTGCCGGTGTGGACAGTCCGCTGATCCGCATCCAGTCGTACACTACAACCTTCTCAAGCAAATTCCTTCCGGTGTTGGTCGTGGTTTCTCTTGGGGACGAACGAAACAATTACCACTGTTCAATACTTTCCCTGCTGATCCCTCGACTGCACGCTTGGGCGAACCCACCGAAGCACCGGTCGACAACGACAGACCGGGATTGGGAGACATCGATTGTGACATGCTGGCGGACGCAGACGAACACGGCGTCGCGAGGAGTCCAGCGCAGGAGATGGTGATGCGCCGAGCGGTGCGAGAGCGAGGCGTCAAAGTCAAGTACCACGGAGGCTGGATCTCTGCTCTATGGTGAGTTTGAACGATGGTCCAAATAGGATGTTGAGCTGATCAGAGGTAATTCAGCATCGACCTAGAGTATATCGATCCGCGATCCGAAGAGCGACGAGAGGAGGACAAGAACGAGCGCACAGCCCGCGAGGAGCAAGCTATGCTGCGGAAGAGCGTCTGGGAGGCGGAGGTAGCCCGAGCTGCAGAGTCTGGAGAGGCGGAACCGCCTCAACCAGAACACGTAGAGCCGGTCTATCCAGACTGGGAGAAATCGCCCATCGAGGTGGGTTGTAATCCCTGCTTGAAGGCGAACAAACTGATGCATTCGATATCAGGTCGTTCAATGGAGAGACGACCAGCACCTCGTCAACTTCGAGAGCAAGATATACGATCTGGGATTCAAGCCATCAGGTCCAGGATTTTAAGTAATAGTCAGACTAGAAACACGAGTAGATCGTAGTTAGAAGTGTAGGGCAAAGCATAGCATAGCATCAGATGTAGTTTTAGACACGCGGAACAGGGATACGACTTTGCAGAAAGCAATTACGATCGCAACCGGACGAGTATCAACAAAAGAGAGGCATATCCAGGTGCAGATGAACCTGTAAGCAGCTGTTGAAGGAAGTGGGTGATTAAAACCATAGTAGTCTAGATCAGAAACGGCAAGACGCCCGAGTGGACGGGAGCGACCCTAACGACGTGCGCCTAAAGATACGTGCAGTGCTTGTCCTTCTCACTTCTGCATTCGGTTACTACGATTATACAACGCCTCAAACCCCTTTACTTCGATCCACCCTTCTGGCCCTCAACGTGGGGGTCGGGTCCGTCACTGTAGGTGTGCATGTGATCAGCATATGATCCAAGGAAGAGATGAGCAAACCTACGATCCACCGAACCCGTGCTCAGACGAAACTCGCTTATCGGGGGTACCATCCTGCTTGAGCCCATCGTGCTCGGAGGGCTTATAGGTGTCTCCACCAGACTCTCCACCACCGGTAGTACCGGAGGTTCGTCCGCCCTTGGCGCCCTCAACATGGGGGTCGGGACCGTCGCTGAGCGGGATGTATCAGCAAAGTATCACAACGATAGTACAATCACTCACGATCCACCGAATCCGTGCTCAGAGGAGACTCGCTTGTCAGGAGTTCCGTCCTGCTTGAGTCCATCGTGCTAAAGAAAGGTCAGGGAAAGAAGGAGATTACGACTGGGGGAGACGTACTTCAGAAGGCTTGTAGGTAGACATGTTGATAATTGATTGGTTGATTGGTTGGTTGGGTGATAAAGATAGATGTTGTGAGGAAGAAATAGGTTGCGCGAGAGACTGCCTCTATATACCTGGTGTAATCCATGACGACGGTCCAGTCACCTCTGTCGTCATCACCACAACGCCTGGTCAGGTGATGTCGTGCTCGACAAAGCGCACTAAAGGTGTGGTGGCATGACGAAGGATGATGTGAGTCAAGCCCCTGATGATGAAATAGGTTGATCGCAATCGACGGTGGCAGTCCGATCGGAATCGATAAGATACCCGCTCGCTCGTATTATGCGGATCGATTCGTGGGGTAAGGGTCAGGTGCTCGATTCCAGCGTAGCTTGCCCGATCTTGCGGGGGGGAAGCATGATTCCCGTGTGTCACGATGATCGGTTCATCGGTCCCGGATCGGACGGCATGATGTCACCCTCCTGGCACGAAAGGGTTCAAGGTCGGGCAGGCTGACCGCAGGGCTCCGGCAAGATCGAGACGCCATCCGAGCGGGCTGCCGGGCTTGGGGTCGAGCTGCGAGGTGCCCATCGGTGACATCGACAGCGTCCATGGTCGTCACAAACTCGGTCGGAAACATGAAACAGTGAAGTGACGTAACGACGAAGGAACGCGCCGGGTAATGTCCGCCGGAATCGGGTCACCGATCTCGTTGACCGGTGCACTGTCTGTGCACGCTGACAGGGACACCAGGATCATGCACCGACTTCATACGTGTCATGCTGACTTGAAGTCACGGCGGACGCGTACCGAAGTCTGTCGAACCGGGCCGCCGTGATTCGATGCTCTCTGGCAGCCCGCTTTTCGCCAAGATGCGCCTTATAGTAGTCTGATCAAAGATCGTGCGGCGGCGAAAGAATGAGCCTAACAGTCAGCGCATATCATTCAAGAAGACGTACCAGTACATGGCCGTCATGCCTCGCACCTATCCACTGAAGCGCCTTTCCTGGTACGGCACGTATCAAGCGTGATTTATCTTCTGTTTGCGACATCTCAGCCTCAGCCACATCGTTCAGTGAACCATTACCCTGAAGCCGCTTCACAAGCAATCCTACCGCGCCGTGAACTACGCGCGACCGAGGAAACCCACTAACCGAAACCGTTCTACATTAAGTCCATGTTGACCTCTATCACGGGCGCGAAATATACCAAGCTGGCGTCCATCCGTCTCGCCGGATCCTTGGCGACGCGCTTGACCACCTAGTGGACTTTGAGATTGGAGCCGCCAACGAGCATACCCCCGTCCAAAGGCCGTCTGCAATTCGCTGAGAATGAGCTGCTCGGCTACTTGACCAACGTCATAGTCCTGCAACGCTTTGGACCCGACAGCACCCCGTGGCAAATGTGCGGAGTGGCCCCAGTGATGCCTTCGGTCTCAAGGAGGAGTGCTTCGGCGTTGGCATACTTTGCGTGGATTGCGGTGGAGTCATGATCTTTGCACCAGAGGAAACGATGAGCCACTCATTTTGGCCCTAGAGACAACTGCAGCCACCGGTGTCCAAGAGCGCCGAGCGGGAGCCCAGTCCTCTTTCGCAAATCCACCTGTCCAGCCGTCACAGGATTCAACGCTATATGGATACTATTCACTTTGCTACCTGCCGAATGTCATCCTCAAAATTCCTTGCAGCCAATGCCGCAACATCATTGGTCTAAAGAGGTCGAGCTGGAAATTAAAAGTCTCCGTTGTTCATCTGCAGTCCGGTAACACCCGGATCACAATCAATGCCCTCATGTCGGAGTAAGCTGCCCGCAGCATGCCCGTGATGAAAGGGACATGCTTCTACTAGGATACTACTGTAGCCCGAGCCGATGATGACGACACCTGTTCAAGAGCGCAACGACTCTAAAGCTCGATGGTCCCGTAGGGAATTATGGCAGACACCTTGAAGCCAGATAGACATCGATACATTTACGGCTTAAGGGAGACCGCCGTCGGGTGCACACGCGCCTCGTAGTGATTCAGGTGCTGGCTCGATGGCAGGCTCAGCGATGAGGTCATTCGACGCTCGTTTCTCCATTTCCTTACGCCTCGAAGCCGAGACAGAGAAGAGATGGTTTGAAGATGGTCAAGGTTGATCCATGGTATATTTCCCCTGTCGGTCATAACCGACAATCGGATCATCCATAACGAGGCTGCACGACATGCATAACTACTGCTGATCCTGCGACCTGATGGTTGAGTCAGGCTTCGGTCGGGGAAATACGGAATGAGCAGGACAAGCAAAGAAGAATCGCTTCCGAGCTCGGCCACCACTAATCCGACAAACCCGGAGGCAAACCCTCGTCATCAACAAATGTTTGCATCCAAATTTCCCACCCATCGCTTGCTGGCATTCATCTCCTCCAACAATGTCAACTGTACCCGCCGGATCGGACATACATCCTTTTTTGAAGGGCAATTTTGCGCCTGTGGATCAGGAGTTCATCGCCCACTCGTGCGAGGTCGTGTCGGGCAGCATACCGGATGAGTTGTTGGGTGGCCAATACATCCGGAACGGAGGGAATCCGGTGTATCCTCCTGAACAAGGACGGCATTATCACTGGTCGGTCAGGGAGACTGGACAGAAGAGACAATCTTGACACGTTGATAGGTTTGATGGAGACGGTATGCTCCATGGAGTCTTGTTCCCTACGACCAATGCATCCCCGCCGACATATACGAATCGCCATCTCGCAACCCCGCTCTTGACGATGACACTACTCTTGCTTCGCTCACCTATCCCTTCGATCGCACTCCTCATTTCTCCACTCTCGTCAATACATCGCATCGTCTCTGCTATAGTCCAAGCCTTTTTCTTGGCATTACGGGCGCAGATGGGAGTATTGAGCGTTGCCAACACGTCGGTTCTGTGGTGGGGTCAAGGAATGGGCAGTGAGGCTTCTGCCGAGAAGGATGCAGGCGAGTACGCGATGGACTCCCGGTTGCTGGCGACCTGTGAGTCGGGACCGCCGCTCGAGGTCAGGGTGCCGGAGTTGGAGACAGTTGCGTGGGATCGGCTGGAAGAGGTGGGAAGCAAGGAGAGTCTGGGCAACCGGAGGGGGAAGTGGGAGTGGTGGAAGCGATGGGGACTCGTGAGAGTGCAAGAGGTGGGTAGAGCGGATGGAAGTCCCGGTCCGGTTGCTGACCACTGGCAGGACTGGATGACGGCTCATCCTCGAGTGGATCCAGTCGATGGTTCGTTGATTCTTTACTCCACTCAAATGTTCGACGCACCCCATGTCCGGGTGTCGGTGATCGATCGCCGGGGAAAACATTTGATATGGAAGGCCGGCGTGGACATTGGCCGTGCTAAAATGTGAGTTTCAGTTATGCTTTACCTCCTGTCAGCTCATCCATATATCTAGGATGCACGATTTTGGCGCTTCTCGCCATCACACGATTCTCCTCAATCTTCCACTCACCCTCTCCCCCGCGAATCTATTCTCAATACCACCCGTTCCACTCATCCACTTCGATCGCCTGCTCCCATCAGAGTTTGTCGTCTTTCCTCGACTATCGCCACAGACCCCAATCCGATACACCGAGCCTGAACCCAGTCTCATCTTCCACACTGCCAATTCGTGGGATGAGTACGATGATGCTGGCAAATGCGTCGCGGTCAACATGCTATCGTGCCGATTCAAGAGTGCTAAACTCGTGTATGCGGCGGGCGCGATCGAGATTCCCAAGGTGGAGAGAAAGGCAGGAGAGGACGATGTGGTCAGGCTACACTACCATCGATTTCTCCTGCCGGAGACCGGGATTGAAGGCGAATATACGAACAAAGGGGAAATTACCCACTCGTTCCCCCTGTCGGCGATCCCATTTGAATTCCCGAGTCTTCCGACAGATCTGGCCATGTCGGACTCAAAGTTCGTTTACGGCTGCACTATGTCTTCGGGCTCGTTCGACGAGCGCCTAGGCGGCGCAGCCAAAGTAGACTGCCTCGTCAAAGTCAACGTCCGGAATCTGATCGCCAAAGGGCGCAGAAGGGGAAAGGGGAAAAACATGGTGCCAGTCGACGAGCGAGGTAGCGAGGAGATCATCGCAGGGTGGAGAAAGGGTGACAAGGGAGATTTAGAGATCTTTGTGATGCCTCCGGGGTGGTTTGCTCAGGAGGCGAGGTTCGTCCCGCGAACGGGAGACGGTCTGGACGAGGATGATGGCTGGCTGCTGTCGTACGGTGAGTGATCAGATGTCGAAGAGACGTCAAGCTGATAAGTCAACAGTGTACGACGAGACATATCTGCAGCCAGACGGGACACCCTCGAAAATGTCGAATGCCGGTTCAGAGCTATGGGTGATTGACGCAAAGACGATGGGAGACGGCATGGATGCTGTTCGATGCCGGATTAAACTGCCCCAACGTGTACCATATGGGTGAGCCCCCTTCCCTTCCCCACTTCGCTCACTGTTGACCGGTGTCTCAGTCTACACGGGACCTATCTCCCTCCGGCGCTCACCCGTAAACAGCGACAGCTCGCTGAGCCTCTTCCTGCCCAACCTCTCCTCCAGGACAAACTTGCCCTTTCCCGTCTTCAGCATTTCGCTTCGATCCTTTTTCACAGACCGACGGAAAGAAAGAAGAGTCGGATCGAACGCGCATTTTTGCATATCATGTGGCCGTTGGCGGTCGGCATGTTGCTCATGGCGCTGTGGGAAGTTTTGGGCCAGTGGCGCGGTGATGGCGGGTTTGCAAAGAGGCTAGGGCGCAGTGAGAACAAGACGATCGGTGGAGAGCTATGATGTTGGGGGGAGGGGTTGAATCTGGCGGCTGTGTGCTTAGGTATGTCAAGATTGAGATTTCATTGGCGCTCCTGCTGACTTTTTGAGGCGAAGGTCATCATAGGTGTCTGGTGAGGTGTTGTTGTCATTCGGAAATGTTGTATACCCAGCACTGTTTGATCAAGGGGAATTTTTACCTGTAGCTTTTAGTCTTACACGCTATAGATTATGAAACTTTCTATGTCACGGAAGCGAACGCTAAGGAGGAGTCTATGGCCCAGGAGGGAGCACTGGTAAGGCTGAGGCGGCAATGACATGTTTCATCCGAGTATACAGGAGATCACCAGGCTGGACTTCTCAGGTCGCCTATTCTGAACCTAGTTCCTGCTCAAATGAAGCACTGGAGGAAAGCTATGGTCAAAGGATCGGTCCAGCCCCAAAAGTGCCACTTTCAGATTAGCCACGAATTGCAAATCCATGTCGGAAATGTTGAGTCCACTACCTCCTCGTTTGTCCATCAGACACGCATCGTGAAACCGTTGGATCTACTCAAACCACCCCACACACAAACTCTCTCTGGAATGTCCGCAGTCAAAGGACAGGTCAGTTACAGCTTTGTTGTGCGGAGCTAGGCGACAGCTGACCCTCTCTTCCTAGACATCGCTTGCTCTTTCCCGCGTCTGGCACCATGCTTCCGCCCAAGATCGTGTGCTTGGTAACCTCGCCAGCCGAATCGCATGGGTCCTCATGGGCAAACACAAACCAACATACGATCCCGCTGGTTAGTGACTCTTATTATTCGTTGCACGAGCCTTGTCTGACGAGAACATGCTTCCAGTGGACGCAGGAGACTATGTCGTCGTTTCCGAAGCGCTGAATGTTCGTTTGACGGGGAAGAAGGCGGAAGACAAGATATATCGTCATCACTCGGGGTTCATCGGCGGATTGAAGGAGGTGCCCATCAGTCGGATGAGGGAAAGGCGCCCGGAAGACGTGAGTTGGCTACCTTGTTTCTTCGGTGGTCAGGTGCTGATCGGATCTGGCAGATCATCCGAAGGGCAGTGTCGGGCATGCTTCCTAAAAACACTTTCCGGCAACGTCGTCTGGATCGGTTGAAGATTTTTCCAGGAGAGGCGCCAGAGGTGTACATGGGCAACGTCCTGCAGACGTGGAGAGAGGAAACTGGTGGTCAGACGTTTAGGGAAGAAGGAAAACTATGAGTTGATGTATGTGTGTGTACAAGAGTTGATCATGACAGCCTCAGTGCTCGGCTGGGATGGGGCATTCATACATACAACCGATTTAATCGACGCCGAGCATCCACAAGCCGTTATGGAGCTCGATAGCTATGATAGCTATGAAGTCTCGGCCTAAGAACCTTACAAATTCCCAGAGCGCAGAGCGGGCGACATCTTGCTCACGCAGAGGATACAAGAGAAGACATGCTGAGCTCATCGCTTAATGGTTAGCACCAGGCGAGAATAGGCTTGGACGCCGATCCAGCCAGTAGAGGATGGATTCTTGTTTTACATCTCCACGAAGTACGATTTTGCAATGAGTTGCTCAAGCTGGCTCAACGTGAGATGCATGCTTGCACGGCCATGCTGAAGCGTCCCATAGTTTGCTCGTTGAGCCCGACTTTACCAAGTAACAGCGATATGCCATAGCTGCTGCGCAATAATTTGCCTCCGCTGCAATTGGGTTGTCCAGAACCTCATGTTCTTCGCATCTCACTTGCATAGACCTGACTGTTACCCGTGTCTCTACCTCGCATCCACAAGCCTCAAGATGTTCAAAAAGAGGACTCGACCTACTTCTGTGCGCGAAAAATCGAAAGTGGAAGAAGTGGAAGAGGTGAATGCCTCTGGATCAGGCAGCGAGGTTGACAAGGATGAGGATGGAGGGTGAGCACCACGGTCCACGGCTCGAGTCGATACTATGATTGAAGAGCTTGACTCTCACTTGTAGCCATAGCATTGAAGAATTGATCATGTTGAGAAAACTGCGCAAATCGCAACCCGGTATCGACATTTTGAAGCTGAATCGAGGGGAGGATAAGAAGAAGGGCAAGAAGAAAAAAGGAGGGGACGAGGAGGTCGAAGCTGGTGCCGCAGACAAATTCGGTCTACATGGTGGAAAGGGGAAAGGGGATGAGGAAGGGGACGCGTGAGTCTGCTTGCTTGTACCTCGAATTGAGATTGGTATTCATCAATTCACCTCTATCTTCAGCGAGCTGGATGAGAACGGGGAGATTGCCAAGCGCCTAGTCAGGACCAACAACTTCACATCACAAACAAACGCCTTGGATGTCGATAAGCACATGTAAGTCAACGCCAGGCCTTTGTATTTGCTGCATCGATCTCATCAATTGGACTTTCTTAGGCTGAAATACATCGAGGAGGAGTTGCTGAAGCGCCGCGGTGGAGCTGTAGCAGATGCCGCTGCGAGAGCGAGGCGCGGTGAAGCACCCGAGCAAGACGAGTACGATCCCCAGGCCGAGCTGTATCAGATTGCGGAGCGGTACAAGCTTGAACACCTTAGGAGAAAGGACGACGAGGAGGGCAACGTGACGAGTAGTCTGGGGATGTTGACGGGTATCCCTGAAGTCGATCTGGGCATGGAGTGAGTGAACTTGCTGTACTCTAAGCCTGTACTGGCTGACAATGACTATGCTTTCAGCAATCGACTGAAAAATATCGAGGAGACCGAGAAAGCCAAGAGGGAGATGATGAAGCAACGCGATAATCCAGTCGAGCCGAAGAGAGATCACGACACCGATTACACAGCAGCGCGATGTGAGTGTACCACGAGCGAGAGCGCACGATGAAGCAACGCTGACGGATCTTAGTCTTCCGCCCGCAACACCGAGTCCCGTCCGACGTGTATATTATGGAGGACGCCAAGCGAGAAGCAGCCGGTCTTCCTCCTGCAGCAAAACCGAAGTACGATGGACCTCGTCATGAGAATGCGACGGATGAGCAGGTGTATGATCGATTCAAGAAGAGGTGGGTGTACTGCTCAAATCCAATTCGCGGAACTGACGCCCATTGACAGGATGAAGAAGTAGTAATGAACTCGCTAGCATGACGGCGGTGAGCAGATTGGGAAAGGCGGCGGTTGGTCATCGGACCCCTCATCACCTGTCTGCTGAGGCGGTCACATAACACGACCAGCCTGTCTAGGAAATGATGCCAATGCATCCTCATTGTAGCATGCCTTGCAGAATCGTCTGAGACATATCGCTGCCTCTGGCCTGCTGTGATTTCCTAGCTTGGGGTGATTCCAATTCCTGAGCTGTGGCCATGGGAACTGGCGCTGGACGACTGGTTGCAAATGCAGCCAGCCAATGTACCCCGAGAAGGCGTTATGCAAGAGGTTGCCCCTTTTCTCTAAAGCTGACATTTCCTACACTAGCTTGTCATGAGGGTATAGAGCCGTCTCTGTACCGCCATTACCTCCTCAAGTCTGAAATTTGCTTCCGCTCACCGCGAGTTGCCTGTTGTTGTTGCCGTCGCTGTCGCCGCCTCCTTCTCATCTCTACTATGGCGGCCATCACGGTACATCCTCCCTCCTCGTCTCACTCTTCCCTTGCAGATGCGCCGGGAGGCTTTGACCGTACTTGGTTTATGGGCAAATGGGGAGTCTGCTGGAGCACTCTTCCCATGTGGAAGGTGTGTGCTCTCCGTGCCCTGCCGTACTTCTCTGAATCGAGGTCTGCTCATAGGACAAAAAAGGTTAGCTTCATCGTCTCTATTGTTCGTACCATAGATGTCAAGCTGATCAGTCTACCTCCCTAGACGTCGCAATCACATACTCGCCGGTCGCCGCTCAGTCCAAGATTAGTACCACGTTTGATGATCTAGTCGAGTATCGCAAAAGGTCAGCCTCGGCAGACAGTTCGTTCAGCACAGGTAAAGCGTGTTACTAAACTACAGACGGCATGCTCATCCGCTCATCTCAGTAAAAGGAGTCGATACCCTTACTGTCGGGTCAGTTGATTTCGCGCGGCCACGTACGAGACACCAACTGATAATGTAGTACGCAGAGCGAATGGCGCGACCTTTGATTGGAAAGGCGCCGGCTATCTCTTTTTTGTGCATTCCCATTGGGAAGTCTTGGGCTACGGCAAGGACGAGGAGAACGGATTGGAATGGGGAGCGACCTGTATGTTTCCCCTTTCGTGAAGTTGTGTGAGAACTTATCAGCCGATCGGCAGTTTTCAGCAAAACACTCTTCACGCCCGCCGGGATTGATATCTATCTCCGAAGCTCACCGACTGACCCAAAGCCCACCTCAACAGACCATGAGATCCGTGCGAATCTCGTCGAGCGGATCAGGGCAGAATTGATCAAGGTCGAGGAGGGCGGTGTGGGAAAATTGGCTGCAGGAGGATTCGAGGTTCCCGGTGTTGTCTAGCTATAGAGTATGAGCACTGCCATTTCGGCCTGATCTGAGTGTACCATGTATTTGTGTGCTACTACTGGTGTCGCATTACGGCTGATATAACTATCCCGTCTACTTATTCTCGCCTCCTTCTCTGTACTCCGGCCGGGCTTCATCTTACGTCCACGTTTTCGGTGTTCGTCCTCTACATAGGCTTCATCCGAGATGACAGGGTTTCAGGAGATTGCGATAAGAGAGATGGCACCAAGCTGGGAACCAGAGCGCCCGATGGGTAGCTCCCTGAGACAATGCTCGCTATGCAAGGTCGTCACCCAGCGTTTTTGGAGTTGCTCATTCCCGAGTCCATAATCAAGTAAGCGGTCTGCTACGTCGTGAGAAAGGCAGGCTGCCCTACGGGAAGGGAGGAGGATTTTTTGCCTCATAAAGAGGGCGCGTACCTGCCTGGTGAGCTGCGTTTGAAGAGGTTACGGCGCTTGGTCATTGGCTTTGCCGAACATGGAACGGGACTCGATCGCTTCTAATTTTGTCCAGCTTTTCATTCTTCTTCTCTACATCTGACGATCATCAATCAACATAGTCAACCAGGTAATAATTGAGCCCGAGCAGACTGGGGTCGACCTTTTCGCAGACGAACTCAATAGAGACTACCGAGCTTTTGAAGCAAGACCTCGTTCTGGACTCCAGCATTGGACACGAGCTCACAGTTCAGAAACATGAAATGGCTTCTGCCAGATGATTACAAGTTTCGCTGAGCTCCTTCCTTCCCCAAGCTTGGAGCTGATCGACTGTAGTTCGGTTCTTTGAGACACCTTAGACATTGGCGGAATGAGGTCGATTAACCCTTTGTCTCGAAGCCCTCGGACAGCCAAATCAGAACCGCTTCTGGAACCCGATGCTCTCTCGGAAAGATGACAGTAAAGTAGCCAGGATGAAACTCGTGGCGCAGTAAGGCATCCGTCCTAGCGAAGACTTGCGTTTCATGTCAACTGCGGGTCCCCGAACTCAAACGGACCGCTCTGTCTCGTCCTTTTTTGCTTTCATTCCCACCTCCACCTTCATCCTCATCATGACCGAGAAAGAGAACACCGAGAACAAGACCGCTGCAAATGATTCCGACGACGAGTTGGATGAATACTATCGAGCGTCCGATGCTGACCTCATCCTGATCTCGAGTGACGGGGTCAAGTTCAAGGTACACAAATATCATATTTCCTCGGCCAGGTAAGCATTGAGAACGTGGATATGAGGTCACGTCAACGAGCGGGGTCTCCTTAGCTCGGTATTGCATAACGCAATGTCGATCGACACGACTACTCTTGACGGCGAGCTTCCCTCCATTCAATTCTGCGATAGTCGGATCGAAAATGCGCTTTCTATCCGCTTCCTGCTGGACATCGTCTACTGCAGACCTCCTCCGGTCGTTCCGGAGATACCACTTGCGTATTACGATGCCGCCGTCGGTTTTACGGTGAAATACGAATGTACATTGGCGCTCCAGCTGTTCCAGCACCGTCTGAGACACGCCGTGACGGAAAACGGTGCAAACCCTATAGAAGTCTTTGTTCTCGCCGCCAAAATGGACGACGCTCTCACGTGCTACCTCGCTTTCAAGCACGGGCTCATGTGGTCATGGGATGATGAGGGAACGGATGGGCAATGGAAATCGAACGACATAAAGAAGTGTATCAAAGGTGCAACCTTGTTCGACTGCACTGCTTGGTCCACCGATTACTTTGACAGGATGCCAGGGGAGTACATGCTGGCTTTGATCAGAGCCGGTAGATTCGCGTCAGGAACCGACTGGGCAAAGGCGCCGGAGGAATTCAAAGAGTTGTTGAAACACAAGTGTACGTCGATATATTGGAGCATCCAGTACTGATTTCGACTCCGCGCAGTCCACGATATGTGAGACGGCATCTCAAATTGTCCTTTCCTTCAGGCATTCCCCCGGCTTCGGATTCCTCGTCACGCGGTCCTGTTTCTTAGTATCCCGATAAGAATACATCTTTTGCTGCTTAGATTGACGGTTCGTCGAGAAGGGAGCTGAAGACTGCGGATGTATTACTACTTGGGAAGAAGTCCCGTCTTATTAGGGGAATAAGTGGGGCGTATAAGCATAGTTTCCCCGTGCCTCTCCTTTGGTGCCACTTGTTGTCGACAAAGCGGGAGACCGGTAAGACTTCTTTCGGAGGTCCTTCTGTCCCCTCCCTCAATCTGTCCTTCGTCATCCCTATCCATGGCCTCACCCGACTGCCCTGCTGAGCCGTCCTGTCCATTCTCGTCACCGAACACCCTTTGCCAAAATGGCCGCCCGACCTCGTCCAGGGCTTCTGCAGCCGCCGGAAACCATCGTCTCTCCTCCTTCTCCCGTCGAAGCGACCCAATCCCACCCTCCTACATTCTCTACACCCCCTCGACCCTCCTCTCCAGAGACCTATGACTCTCCCGAGGACGAATCCGACTCGGAGTCTCGGTCTCGCCCACGCGCTCCGTCCGACCAACTTCGCCCCATGCCGCTCGCTGCCGACCAGATGTCGACTTCGCCAGGTCTCGAGACGTGCTATCTCCATCCGGAATCTCCCTCCCCCTCACTTCACACACCCTCACCTCGCGCTCCCCGTTCGCCCTCTCCTTCGAGTCCCCATTTCCGACCGAAATCACTGCATCACCGCCGGACATCGTCGACACACAGGGTCAGAGAGACTATCGACGGGGAAAGAAAACCGACCGAGGACGGTGGGACCATGGTGAACCAGTACAAGATAGGCAAGAGTCTAGGGCAGGGCGCGTACGCCAAGGTTGAGCTTGGAGTGGATGTCGGTACGGGCCAGGAATATGTTTGTGTTTCCCTTCTGCAGTATTCTTCTCTGCTGACAAAGTGTCGTGTAGGCGGTCAAGGAGTTTTCCAAATCACGACTTCATCATCAAGCCCTACAGCGGAAACAACAGTCCATGAGAGGACGGGTTCGCCGAGGACGTCCGTTGTCGAGGGGGTCGCCAAACGGTCCTGGAACGGATGGCAAGCGGAAAGCAGGCGAGCAAGATGCGCATAAGATGGGAGAACCAAATGGCGGGCCATGGAGTACGGCTGGAGCGAATGACGAGGAGGAGAATGATCCCTTGGGACTGATCAGGAGGGAGATCGCTGTGATGAAGAAGCTAGAGTGAGCACTGCATTCCTGCATTCAAAGTATTTTCGCTAATCCGGTACACGAAAGCCATCCGAATGTGAGCTTCAAGGTCTTCGATGATCGGTACGGAAGAGAAGCTAATGATCTGCAGATTGTCCATCTCTACGAAGCCATCTCCGTCCCTAGCGAAGACTCGCTCTTCCTCGTGCTGGAATACCTGCCTGGAGGAACTCTAATGGAGGTGAAAATCGGCGAAGAGGAGGATCACAAAGAGCATCACTCCCCTTTTACGCTGGAGCAGACCCGTGAATACTTCCGACAGCTGTGTCTAGGGTTGGAATACCTTCATGCGAATGAGGTCGTCCATCGAGATGTGAGACAGGAGCCGATGTCTTCAGACAGTCTGCTGATGGCCGGACGCTGAACAGATCAAACCCGACAACATCCTCTTGTCTGACGATCGAGCGACAGTCAAGCTGTGTGATTTCGGCGTGTCGGAAATGTTTGTTGCGAGTGGGGACGACAGGATTAAGAAGTCGGGTGGAAGTCCAGCGTTTCTGTCGCCCGAGAGCTTTACATGTATGTGTGGGGTGAGCCATACTTCCACCAGATGCTGAACTTTTCAAACAGCCAGTATGGGCGACCTACACGGCCGAGCAGTGGATATCTGGGCCTTGGGTAAGCAGACTCTCGATGCCAATGACACCAATGGACCCTCGGCTGATTACCTATATCAGGTGTCACGCTGTACTGCATGTTAACGGGCAAGCTGCCCTTCAACGTCACGAACCCTATCGATCTGTTCTCGGTGGTCAGGGATAAAGAGTACGTGCAACACCTTGGAAGTGTTGCTGATCTGTTGCTAGGCCGGAGATCCCAGCTGAATGGAGCGATGACCTCAAGGAGCTGGTCAGCAAGATGCTCGAGAAGGATCCTGAACATAGGATATGCATGGCCGCGATAAGGGTGAGTTGTGGTACAGGAGGGGAGTGAAGGCTTATGGTGGTTTCAGGAGCACCCGTGGACAACGGATCACGGCGAAGAACCAATGATCACGACAGACGACAATCTGTACCACGTCGGAAAGAAAGTGGAGGAACCCACCCAGGAAGAGCTGGGCAACGCTATTGCGTCTCATCGCAGTGTATTGTGAGTTCTATGTGACACGCCGTCGTTTCTATCGTTCCTCAAGCTAAACAAAACCTCTAGTACCGTCATCCGAGCTGTTCAAAAGTGGGCTGAAGTGTCGTTTCGATAACGACGATAAGCTGACTATCTCTCAGAATGCGCCGCCTTCATCTCAACAGGCGCTCCCCATCTGGCCAAACACCTTCCTCACCTGGCTCGACCACCCAATCTGGATCAATGGACTCGTACAACTCCAAACCAGACTCAGACTCCACTGCCCCGACCGATGAGAAATGGGGAACGGAGGATCACAAAGTGTCGAATTCGCCAGAAACAGAAAAGGAGGGAGAGGGGTACTTCGAACAAGACCATCACAAGGCTGCAGAGAAGAAGGAAGATGTCGAGAGTGCCGAGGAAGGTGTAGTCGTCGACTCACTGGTTGCAGAGTCCCCAGAAGCGGTGAGCACGCCTTTGAGAGAAGATTCCACTACGCCATGACGGTCCAGGTGTTGGGGTGGCTTTTTGGTTGCTTGTACAAGGCTTTTTTTGGATAGAGTATGGGTGTACAATGTAAATGCATAGGTTGGTGTCGAACGGTAGAGCTGTAGGGATTAGGCCTTGACTTGGGCAGCGCTCGGCGGTTGTAGTGATTGAAATTCTTGTTGCAGGGTGATGATCTGTGAGCAAGAAATAAGATATTGGCCCGGTCCCGACACTTGGATAACGACATACCTCGTTCTTCTTCTTCGCGGCCTTCTCCTCGTTCTCCTTCAACTGATTCTCCACCCTTATACTATGATGGAATTAGCACAGTCCGTAGGGAATGGAGGGACGACTCGCATTTCCGCCCTGATGAACTCCAGTCGCTTCTCGACATTCGCCTTGGCTTCACCCTGCTCTTGCGGAACGAGCGAGGGTCCTATCAGCTTGTACACCGTATTGTGAGCTTTTAGAAGCGCAAACTCCTGCGTGTCTCATCTCGTTAGCCGCGGTTATCCTCCAGTATGGGCAGAAACGCACCTTCAGCACGAGCTCGTTCTCGGATAGTTGAGAATCTAGACGTTGGCGGGCTTCGACGACGCCTGCCATTTCTGGAAAAGGTCCAGTCAATGGGATTGCGGAGCAGCCGAGATGATATGAGACTGACCGCCTTCGAGCTTTTGAAACTCGCGCGACGAGTCTTGCAGTTTGGCTTGGATGGCGGCGAGTTTTGGGTTGGACATTGTGTCAATGCGGTACGTGGGAGACGCGGGCGAATGAGACTGCTGTTGGAGGCGCCGTTGATGGTTTGAGGGGACCCAACATGAAGATCCATACAATCACAGGTAGAAGGTCCTCTGGGATATTTGCATCCGTTACCTCCACCCATCACAACCACCCCCTAGTCTCCCCTCCTTTCCCCTTTCCCATTACTCTTTTCTCGATGTAAACCACAATGAACAGCAACCACTCCACGCCCGGAGCTGGGCCTTCGAAACGACCCATGTCGAGCACACCATCCTTCAGTCTCGCCCATACGCCCCAGCCGAAAAAAGCTCGACCACTCTCCGCCGCCCCCCTGTTCTCGCTCACCAAGCCGAGCCCGCAGAATCGGGTCAGAGACGAGTACGCCACGCCAATCAGGCAGCTCGTCAAAGTGGAAAAAGGTGCAGATGGAGACGGCGATACGCCCTTGTCAAGGTTACCGCTGTTCAAGATCCCTCGGTCGAGTGTCGTCAACCAAATCGGCGTACGGGAGCCGCCTCCATTTCGGATCGGCAATACGAATACGAAGGAGGATACGAAACCCCTCGTCGGACTGACGCACCCGCCATTATGGAAAAGCGAGATCGTGGATGTCAGGGAGGCCACGGAGGAGGAGGACATAGGGGTCTCGCCACGGGGACCTCGAGGCAAGATCAAATGGAATGGGAAAGGGTGAGTTGTGCACTGACTATCTAACGGACATGAAGCTGACTCAGCAATCGGACTACAGACCCCCTCCGCTCTCCCTTAGATTGACCCACCTGCAAAACTCCGCCAACTCGTCCCTGCTCCTCTTCTACACCTCGCTGCATAACACGCTGTACTCGCGTAAACCTCATCACACAAAGATATCCCCCCTGGCGCACGTCCGAACCAGCTCGAATCTTCTCATCAAGCTTCGTTCGCCCGTCAAAGGATCTCCGGCTCACATTTCATTGTTTTGGGGCGAAGTACCCTCGACTGGCCAAAGTGTTCTGGTGGTATTTCAGACGGTGAATCACGAATGTCCGAAACTGGGAATGGATGTCAGGATGCTGGTCGAGAAATGGGACGACGGAAAGAATGTCTTGGCTGGTATCTGGGAGCCTTTCGAGGAGATTGAGATCGATCTCAGCTCCCAGGAAGAGGGCGGGAGGACGAGGGCGATGTTGGTGAGCCGGTACCTGATCGTGGAGGGGTGAAGAGGCCACGGTCCACCGAAGTACAGATTCATGTCTTTTGTATCTCAATCTTAACAGCAAGAAACATGTATGTTGACAATGACTCTTCCCAGCCGTACTTCTCCCTCATCAAAATCCATAATTGTACTACCGGGATATCAGCTGTCTCTACGTGCCCGGCCGGCTTACCATTCCGGTATAGTACGGACTCCCCGCCAGCATGCCGTACGAGTATCCCATCCCCATCCCCATCCCGTACATGCCCATGCCCAGTCCATACCCTGGGCGGATCGATTGCGTCAGCCTGCCCCTCCTCCTGGAAGAAGAGCGCTCACCCAGTCCGCCAGCACCCATCATACACGGGATACCGAGTCCGCCGGCATAGTACGGACTAGCAGTCATCTACCGCGATCCGGCCGTGAGCAGATTAGCACTGCTGTCCTCGTACTCAATGGAGAACTCACTCCAAAACCGCCCATCATGGGAGGGGACCAATAACTGCCGTACATTGGTGGCGAAAAGCAGGGAAAGGCGAAAACAGTTGCGATTGCAAAAGCTGAGTGTGTGATGCCCGTTCGGTCGACCAAGCTCTGGTGGTCAGAAGACGTAGGCCAAGCTGGGAGGCAGGTTGCCGTGCGTCGAGGTCCAAATGTCAAGGGTAGAAGCGGAGAGAAGAGATCCGCAGGTGTCGGTATGAGTGACGTCTTGAGCCCAGGAAGTGGGCGTCATCGGGACCTCAAAGGAGAGACCTTCGGTTTGACTCGGGCGGAGAACAAAGGAGGGTGAAGAGTCTCACAGCAACAGCCGGACGTCGAGTTGCAGATCTTGTTGTCAAGGACCATTTGATTGGTTCCTCAAGCCACAGAAGCATGCCATGTATCGCCTCAGTTGAGAGAAAAAGGGCGTTCATGCTGTCTGGAATGACGTTTGGAAGTCTTTGCCAGTCTGTCTTCCGTGGGAGAGTCTGATTTCGGACAGTACGAGTGATTGTGAATCCTCCAATAGCCGATATATACTGCTGGGCATGGGGTTCTGCCATCCAGACTTCACGACAGTGGTGCCTCGAAAAGGATATCATCAGATACAATTGATGCCGGATATCACCACCACCTCGTAGCTTGTCTGATGCTCGCCCGTCTCAGTCCAGACGATTGCCACCGCCGCCACTGATCTCTCTAGGGTCTCGAATCAAACACCTCTGCAGAAGCGTCACGAAAACCCCGACAGTCCCCACGAGAGTGATGATCGCCCATAAAGGATGGTCAATGGCGATTTGCTAGATCCCACGGTGACATCAATATTATCCTGATGGGAGACATATGGGTGACTCACGCCAAGGTTGATTAGCGTCATGGTCGCGCTGCGCGATCCCCACTCAAACGTCGTTTCCACCTTCTTTGGCCGGAGGAAATGCTGGTACACACCCTCAAGAACGGAAAAGATAGCTGTGCCGTCAAACGAAACCTTGGTTCCTTCTAGTGTCGTGTCGTAATACTCTTCCAGCTGTGAATCGCAGATGTGATTAGGAAAGTATCTCAAGAGATCGCACAGTACGACTCACCGGAGTGTCGATGATTACTACCCCGGGCAGGTGTTTCTTCTTGATGCTTCCCGCATAGTCAGCCCGCATTTGCTTCAGGCCCAAAATACCACTCACCCATACGACTGCCTCAGCCACCCTTGCCACTTATCGCCCTCAACCCATGCGAACCATACAGGCTGGACAAACTCCCTTCCACCCCTCTTCCATGCCCTCGCGACTTGCCTGAAAATCTCCTTCTCCTTCTCCCCCTCTTCGCCTTTATGTATTGCACCCAAAACAACAATGGCCCTTGTGGGCGACTTCATCAGTTCGTGGTAGTTTGCCGAAGTGAGATGAACGACCGTCGGGAACCGGTGGTGATTGAGGAATTTCGTGATTGATTCCGGAGATGTAGGGAAGGGAAGCGAAGCAATGGGACGCTGGGAAGAGCTGGAAAAGGCGAGGAGAAGGGATGTCGGAGGAGGATTGGAGACGGAGAGGTTGGAGTAGAATGCTGGGTCGGAAGACATGTAGGACGGTACGGCGTTCAGCAGGGGTTCTAGAGCGGTCTTGACGGATTCCTGAAGACCATCAGGCTCAGCGATTGCGTGACTGCGTGGTATGGAGAATGAGGCGACCACTCACCAGCTCAGCGAGGGTCGTGTCGAATGTCCGTAAGTAAAGGAAAAAGACATCCTCGGTCAGGACGATCTCGGCAAAGTCGTCCATGCGGATCGGTTTTAGTAGCTCACTTTGGTTACGGATAGATCAGCTCTTTGCCGCATCTGCACATGGAGAGCCCACTCACACATCAACAGATTCCATGGCGAACTTTGTCATCGCCTCCAGTGTCCTAGCCCCCATGTAGTCCTTCTCTGCACCATGATTGAATCTATATTCACCTCAGCGACATCGAGCAGCCACAAGAAGTCCGGATCTGACACTCACAATCGCAGTGTCGGGTAACCTTGGACGCCGTGTTTTCGACAGAGAGCGGTATTCGCATCGCAGTCCACCTTGATGACATTGAGCTTGTCCTTCATTGCTTCTCCCAACTGATCGTAGACTGATCAATCATTCTAGCGTCAGCCATGCGGTTCGAAACTACTCGATGAGAACCACAGACTCGGTGCTAATTTCTTACAGCTGGATTCAGCTATCAGCTTGGTCCTTCGAATGAACAAGGCGGAAACTCACTGGCCACACCACGGAGCAAAGAACTCGACGAATGCCGCCCCTTGCGAGAGGAAGCTCTCCAGCCCAATCTGGTCGACTAACGCAACCTTACCGTCTCGGTTGGGTTTCGAAACCAAGACTACCTCGTCACCATCGGATGAAGGGTCATTCAGCCCCTTTGCGAAGAGGGTTGACTGCTCGTCTATCCATGCGGAGAGATCGTCGTAGACTCTGTCGCCCGTGTAGGCTGGCAACGGAGTGCCGTTAGAGTATCTGAAGCGAAGGGGTCAGAAGGGAAAGAGGACAATGGAAGGAGGTTTACAATACGAGTTGAGGATCTGGGGCAGGAGGTCAGTTGAGCTGCAGGAAAGAAGAGATAGAGAGTGCTCACAGAACTTGATGCCGTTGGAGTTGCACAAGTCTATGGAATAAAATCAAGATTGGGAGTGGTCTCAACGAAAGAGAGAGACACACCTCCTTGAGCCAGGCAGTTGACCTGCGCCATGTGGAATCCCGCCAAACGCTCCAGGTGCTGCTTATCCCGTGCCAGCTTCGTCCATGTTGGAGCGAATTGTCGACAATGGGCACCTGAGATTCCACATTTTAGGATTAGTAATCTCTTGCGCTCAATATCCTGCAGATGAAACGCACATTTCGGTGAAAAGTGCTCGACCAGCCTGGACGATCATCAATACCAGCTCAGTTATACCATGCGGTCTTGACCACCTACCATAGTCCCTGGGCGGTACTTGCACGAAAAGTGTCCTCCGTCAGTTGACGTAAAGGAAAGTCATCTGTTGTTTCTGCAGCGGAGATGCCGGCGAGACAGGTGGAGATGATGGCGAGGAAGCCGAGAAACCTCATTTTGCAGCTTCGGCCTTGCTCCTCTCCTTGTCTCTCTCGAGTTTCCTGCCCACCAAGCAAATGCGGTCGGTGTTGATGTAAAGGTAAGGACTCAACGTCCCCGCGTCATTTTGGCATTCCGAGTTTCCGACGTCCCAGTTGGAATCAGCTTCCGCCACCCAACCTTATCATCGCTTTCACCATCTCCTATCGCAGCCATCCACCCATACACTCAGGCTTCTCGCCTCTCACGTACACAGTATGAACATCCTCGTTAGTGTGACCTCCTGAAGACTGCAAAACATCGCTGTCCACACGCTGATGTACATTGACAGGACACCCTGTTTGGGCGCTCGCTCACCCCCGCCGAACGGCTTCGACAACACCAAAGGTCACTGCAAAAGGCTCAGCGAGAGCTTGATCGCGAAAAGGGCAAACTCGAGGCGCAGGAAAAGAAGACCATGATGGATATCAAGAAGAATGCGAAAGCGGGACAAATGGTGCGTGGTGTGTCTGCGCTCGAATTGAACGCTAAAGCGGCTGGATCGGCGCAGAACGCATGCAAGATCCTCGCGAAGGATCTGGTCAGGACCAGGCGGTACATTCAGAAATTCACGCAGATGAGGGTACAGCTCCAGGCGGTGTCGCTACGAATGCAGACACTGCGAAGCAATGAGCAGATGGCGACGGCGATGAAGGGGGCTACAAGGGTACGTCGTATTCTGGATTGGGCTCAGACTCGTGGCTGATGAGAAGGAAAATAGGCAATGGGGCAGATGAACCGAAGTCTGAACCTCCCGCAGGTATGTGAAATCGATGTACCGGACCCGCATGGGACCAAGTTGACGTATTATGTTCTGTAACCTCTTTCGCCTAACCTCTCCCATCACCTGATCCCCCCATGGAATCGCATTTTTTGACTATCACTGTCCGAACGCAGATCCAGAAAATCATGAACGATTTCGAGAAGGAGTCATCCACTATGGACATGAAGGAGGAAATGATGTCGGATGCGGTGGACGATGCAATGGAGGACGACGCAGAGGGCGAGGGGGAGGAAGTTGAGAGCGACAAGATCCTCAAGGAGGTGCTGGACGAAATTGGATTAGGCGTCAATGAGAGTGTAAGCCTGGATTCACCAAGATGATGACGGCGTGCTGATCGTGATATCCACAGTTGATGTCTGCACCGACTTCGAATCTCGCTTCGAACGAACCGCTCATCTCGTCACGTGTACCGCTGGCAGAGGGGATCGGTGGTACACCGGGCGATGCGCCCAAGGCGGGTGGAACTGCTGGTGGCGGGGGCGGAGC